>MVGU01001702.1:30000-52617 GCA_002005505.1 Botryococcus braunii
CTGAATAAACAATTAGTGCACATTTCTAATTTCAGGATGTGCGGGAAAAGGGAGAAAATGAAGGGCTAGTTTCTCTGGTGTGAAATCAATGCCCGTCACCTATCTGTTTCAAACTCCTGTCAGAGCAAGATCCACTGTGCTCTGCAGTAGTGCTTTGCAGGCCCACATTTATGCAATGTCTGCAGGCGTCTGTCTATATTTCACAGTCCTGTCAGAGGTGTATGCACCAATGGCTCCCGCACGAGAGTCAGCTGTTCGAGGTATTGAAGCGTTTGGACAAGCGGGATTGGGGGGGGAGTGGTCAGAGTACACTAGTGGGAAAGAGGAAGGTAGGGAAAGAGGGAGAGAAGGGGAGTGGGAGCGGATGGATGCTTACGCATGAGACGAGGAGGAGAAAAAGGAGTAAGAATAAATAGAATCAGCAATTGCAATGACCCTGCCAAAAGGGCACGAGGAGCTGAGTTATCAAACGGGTGGAAGAGTAAGCGCCGAGAGACGGGGGCATTAGCTACCGTCCTCCCCACTGCCACCCCAAACAACACAAACCTGAAGAAAACGACAGATAGAGCGCCCGCCATAAAATACACGAGGGTCGGCAGGAGCGATGCTGAAACTTTGGTTGGCTTGGCGCAGGCAGGCTGGGTAAGCCGGACGACGTAGCGCAGCTGGCACTTTTTCTGGCGGATGGCCAAAAGTCCGGCTTCATCACTGGACAGGTCAGCTTCCAAAAGAGATCCCCCAAGAGTCTTGAGGTCGTGAGTCAAGGCCCTTTTTTTCAACTCATCAGCCTCCGATGGCTGGACAGTTCTTAACTACTACCTCTTCTTCTTCTTTGCCTTCCCCTTCGTTTCCTAGTTGGAAATTCGAAGCATATCGTGATTGCGAGCCACGTCAGCCATGCCTCTCGTTCACCACGTGTTACGTCTCCTGCAGGGGTGCCCTGGTTCATTTGCAGCATGCCACGTTGGCACTGCCCCATGCCATGTGTCATCCTTCAAAGCCCCATGCTGTGTGTCGTTCTCGAAGCCCTTTCTCCTCTGCATGCTACATTTCAACCAGTGCAGCCGTATGCCAGGGGGTTTGCTGCCTCTGAGTACCCTCTTGAAGTTACATTGAGAGTCTTATTGGCAGGCCGGGGTTTGCAGGAGTTTGTGCTGGATGGAGGGGTCACGAAGAAAATGGTGTATCCCGAATAAATCGCGATCCGCTGTCCACGGGAAGATCAATACGAGGGAGGACGGGATGGAGGGAAGTCACGACCAACATCTGGGAAGGCCTGCGGCAGATTGATCCTCAGTTATGATTCTGCCACTACCCAGTTTTGGTTCATCCTCATTTACTCTTCTGCCCTTTCTCCGTTTTGATTAATCCTTACTTATGGTTATGCATACGAGTGGACCCATGTGGGGGCAGGCCTACAGACCGCGGGAAGTGTCCTGCATCGAGAGCAAGCTCCGATCTGTTCCAGTGCAAAAACCTTTAAACCGTTCTACTGACTGCCACAGAAAGCTTGACTATCACTGGATTTTTTTTTCTGGTTTGGGGGTGTGGGGGGGATTAAGGGGGGGCGTTACTGGGGGAAGAGGCAGAAGGATATGTCGCGAGCGCAGGTGGTTTTACAGTCAGGAACTGATTGGCTGCCTCACTCCCTCAGGACCCCCTGCGTGACCAACGGATTGTGGTGTATGTGACCCAGAGATGTGTATTCTATGTGACCCATGGGATTGTTTTCTAGAATGTTTTTGAAAGTTCTCAGGACCAGCTGCCAGGATGAAGGACTGTGCACTTGGACCCGAACTTCGTCGGTATACAGCGTACATACGGCCGCTGCAGGCTGATGAGCTGGAGAGTCTTTGAGATCATTGTGTTTCTAGTGACAGTGGTGGTGACCCATTGTGGTGATCTTTTGGCTGATGATGATTAGTAATGACTGACACCCCCAAACAAAAGGATTGTGCAAACGCCTTTTTCAAAGAATAGGGCCTTGCAAGCAGACGCTGGGTTGGCTGAAGCTGAAATTGCGAGAAAATGTAGGTTAAGACCATCAGTATTTGAGAGCAAAGTATCAAGACATATTTGTAATTGTACAATTCACATGGCCCTTGTAACGACCACCCTTTGAACTGTTGCCCTCCTAAAAACCGCCCTGTTTTTGACAGGTGCACGGACTCGCACCTTTTGTTCTGTCAACCGGTACATAGGGGAGGATATCCCGCTGATCTACGGACCACTGTAAGCCCTTACTAACAGCTTATAGTTGTGAAAGTCTAAATTTAAAAAGGAAATACCCCGGTGTGGCAAGAGAAGTATAAACATGCAGTAGAATGCCAATTTTCCGTGGATTTCGGTGTTTTTGGGCAAAAGCAGCCCTACACCACCACCAATATTAAGAAATATTGCCGATCATGACGTTCAATATACATTCCAAATTCATTCTATTGGACCCTTGATAATGTTAATTAAGCACGTTTGCATGCCTTTATCAGTTCGATCAATATAGGGTACCGAAGCTTGACTTGTAGTGGCAGTATTGATAGGCTGTACGGAAACGCGTCATACACCGTGTACACGCATATGGGGCGGCGCCCTCGATTATCAATCATAGCCACATTCCTATTCTACTCGAAACTGGTCTTTTTCCGGAAAATGATTGCCTCAATTAAAGGTTTCACGAAAAATAGTACAGGCACCCCCAAACAAAAGGATTGTGCAAAAGCAAGGTAGCCTGTACTATTTTTCGTGAAACTTTTAATTGAGGCAATCATTTTCCGGAAAAAGACCAGTTTCGAGTAGAATAGGAATGTGGCTATGATTAATAATCGAGGGCGCCGCCCCATATGCGTGTACACGGTGTATGACGCGTTTCCGAACAGCCTATCGATACTGCCACTACAAGTCAAGCTTGGGTACCCTATATTGATCGACCTGATAAAGGCATGCAAACGTGCTTAATTAACATTATCAAGGGTCCAATAGAATGAATTTGGAATGTATATTGAACGTCATGATCGGCAATATTTCTGAATATTGGTGGTGGTGTAGGGCTGCTTTTGCCCAAAAACACCGAAATCCACGGAAAATTGGCATTCTACTGCATGTTTATACTTCTCTTGCCACACCGGGGTTATTTCTCTTAAATTTAGACTTTCACAACTACAAGCTGTTAGTAAGGGCTTACTGTGGTCCGTAGATCAGCGGGATATCCTCCCCTATGTACCGGTTGACAGAACAATAGGTGCGAGTGCGTGCACCTGTCAAAAACAGGGCGGTTTTTAGCAGGGCAACTGTTCAAAGGGTGGTCGTTACAAGGGCCATGTGAATTGTACAATTACAAATATGTCTTGATACTTTGCTCTCAAATACTAATGGTTTTAACCTACAGTTTCTCGCAATTTCAGCTTCAGCCAACCCAGCGTCTGCTTGCAAGGCCCTATTCTTTAAAAAAGGCGTTTGAACAATCCTTTTGTTTGGGGGTGAGGCTACCTTGCTTTTGCACAATCCTTTTGTTTGGGGGTGTGAAAAAGGTTGGAGACTGAGATGGGGACGAGCATAGAGGTGGAGTAAACCCTAGGGGAAGTTGTCGGTTTTTGCAGTGTCTTGAGTCTGTAAACCTTTCGTGTCAAAAGCCTTATACTAGTCTTGAACACGAGATCGTGAGATGTGTTGTAAAGAGCTGATCCCTGTCATAGGGGAACCGACGCGGTCGAGGCTAGCCGCGGGGTTTAACTTGTTTATTACGTGTTATAGCGTGATTAGCGCATAGTTGTTTTTGCAGAGGGGTTGGAGAGAGGGGATTGGGGGGGGGGGGGCGGCGCTGACACTCCTGATGGGGAAGCGAGGAGAGGTGTGTGTGCGTGTGTGTGTGTGTGTGTGTGTATGTGTGTGGGGGTGTGTGTGTGTGTGTGTGTGTGTGTGTGTGTGTGTGTGTGTGCTTGGGTGTGGGTGTGGGTGTGTGTGTGTGTGTGTCTACTGTGTGTGTGTGTGTGTGTGTGTGTGTGTGTGTGTGTCTACACTGTGTGTGTGTGTGCGCCCGTGCATGCGTGCGCGTGTGCGTGCGTGCCTGGGCGTGTGCGTGCGTGCGTATGTGTGCAAATGTGAAATCAAAACTTGTGTAACCAATGTGCGCAGGTCTGCGTGCGCGAGCGTGTCTGTGTGCTCAAGCGCGCGCGCGCGCCCGTGTGTGTGTGTGTGTGTGTGTGTGTGTGTGTGTGTGTGTGTGTGTGTGTGTGTGTGTGTGTGTGTGTGTGTGTGTGTGTGCGTGTGTGCGTGCGTGCGTGCGTGCGCGCACGCGTGCGCGTGCGCATGCGCGCGTGTGTGTGTGTGTGTGTGTGTGTGTGTGTGTGTGTGTGTGTGTGTGTGTGTGTGTGTGTGTGTGTGTGTGTGTGTGTGTTGAGTATCCGCGGGGATGTGGCACGCGGTGTTGGCTGGACGTGTTTTCGGGTGGTGTGTGGCTGCTTGAAAGGGCTAACGCTTTTGATTGGCGCTTTTGCATGATGATGCGGTGGCCTCATTTGACACAACTGATGGAATAGGAATTTAGTTTATTGCTGGTGTATACTGATGAGAACGACTGGTTGGGAACGTCACGAGTCAGTCCCTTGCACTAGAGTTGGCTCGCGGGAAGGAGGGAAGTGACGATTTGGGTAGACAGGTGATGTGAAATGTAGGTGCAGTCCTGTGGGAGCGGATAGGTGGCGAATCCCAAGGCCCGAGGGGACATCATACTGATTGTTATCGTTTCACCTCAAGTCTGATGTCTCATCGTTTCACATTACGCGTCAACATTACTATTTTGGTCATTGTTACAACGCAGGTGTGGCTCATGAAGTAGCCATGTTCAGTTTTGCAATTGCATGGGCGTTAGGAGACACAACTTGCCCTAGTGGTTGGATAGATGTAACTTCTTTTTGTTTACAAGAGTGGAGTAAAAAAGACCAGCCCAATGTTCAGGGACCCAAACCCCCAATGTTTCAAGCTATGAGTCACACCCGGCGAGCGGCCAGCTGGCGACCCACAGCCGCCGCAATGATGAAACTGACCCGACGAATGACAAAATATCCCTCCACATCTTCTTGAGCAATGATGGCTTGGTTCAAAAGCTCCTGGAGCCTCTGCAACAAGGCCAGCGCATCAGCATGCAACCCTCCCAATGTTTCACATGCGAAGGCTTGGAAAGCCACAGGCGGCTGCTGACGCGACAACAAGACAGCATAGCGGGTCTGCTTGTCTTGGGCAGCGCGCGCGGCGGCCCCACCCGGCACGAAGTGCAGCAAGTTGGCAACTGTGAGTGGGGAAGAGCCAACGATGTCGATATAAAGGTCACGCCCCTCCTCCCACGCATGGAGGCGGAGGTCTGCGCGACGGCGCTCCTGGCCAGGGACAGGGGTGGGAAAGGCGGGTTCCCGGGTGACCCGCTGACGAGCTGAGGTAAGGACAGCGTCCAGGCCGTTACGAACGGAGTAATGTCGGCCGACAATGGCAACATCCCCCCCTGAGGTGCAGTGGACCGCGTGGTCGCCCCAGACATCCAACTCCCTCAAGCAGCACGGGCATTGGGAGCCAGGGTGGAAAATGGGGATCAAGAGCTGGTATTGGAGGCGGCAGCGGAACGACTCTGGGGGCATGGTTTGCTGCAAATGGGGAACTGGGAGAGCCAGCAGCCAATCAGACGCTCCCGGCTGTGTAAGAGATTGGAGCACAGCACGGTCGCGATCCGAGCGAGCAGGGTCATCAAGAACCTCCTGGTATGCGCGGTGAGACAAGGGTTTGGACAGCCGGGCTTGCACTTTGCTGCGGACAAAATCCGGATCCTCGAAGAGCGCCGCATCGAAATCAGGAACAAGGGCGCAGTAGTCAGCCTTGGCAGCTAGGGCAGCGGGGACAAGAGGGGCAGTGGATGTCCCCAGAAGGCGGTCCTGGAGGGGGGCTGTCTGCGTGACGGAGGCGAGATAGGCACAAGGCAGAAGGGAAGTGGCCTTAGTGACCCCTAGACCCCCCTGGGCAATAGGCAAGCCAGCCAAGGTTTGCTGCAAAGGGCCAAAACCACCACCACCAGCTGTGACAATGGATTGGAGGACCTGGGTTTGGGGCATATCAAAGGTCACCAAAGCTTGCGCAGCTGCAGCTGGCGGCATGGTCCGGGCTGTGAAAACCACCTTGCAGGTCCCAAGGCAAATGCGAAGCAAGAGAAGCTCGGCTTGGGGGTGGCGGAGAATCGGCAAACGCTGGAGCGAGGCTGCCACGGCATCAACGTGCGCCTGGGCTACGGAAGCCGCGTACTCGACTGACACGGTGACCGCTGCCCCCAACACTATCAAACCAGCACGAGTTTCATTGACGAAGCCCAGAGGGAACCCATCCAAATGCTGAGGGTTCGGGCGCGGCGACCACACACGGCACTTGTGAGGGTTGAGGCTCAAGCCATATGCGGGGGCCCGGTCAACAACCAACTGGACTGCCTGCTGCGCTGCGGGCACGGGACCAACAAACGTGCCGTCATCCAGATACCACCCTTGGTGTACGTCGGGACACTCCCGATGAAGGTCAAGGAGGAGTGGCTGGACAGTGAGCGCAAAAAGCAGCGGAGAGAGGGGGTCCCCTTGCTGGACCCCTGTTGTGGAGTCCACGACATGGGGCCCAACATACTGATGGGCCGCGCAGCCGTACGTCGTCGCCACATACTGCCAGATGCTGGGGCAATGGAGGGCGACTTCCCCAAGCATGCGGTTGCGGTCGACCGTATTGAAAGCATTTTGGAAGTCCAAGCTGACAACGACGAGGTCGGGGGAATCTTGCTGGTGTGCCACCAAGCGGTTGAGGGCATGGACGAGGCCTTCTGCACCCCCTCGGACTCCAACCCCAACTTGGTGTGGCTGCAAATACTCACTGACAGCGGGCAAGACGGCTGCAACAGCTATCTTGGAAACCAGACGGCGCAGGGTGAGCCCCACTGCAATGGGCCGGATACCCCCATTGGGCTTCAAGAGAGGGGTGATGGGAGCGCTGGCCCAATAAGATCGCAAGGGAGGGGGAACATCCCCAGCTAAGGCCCGATTGACCACGCCAAGGAGGCTGTCCAATAAGAGGTCTGAGCCACCTACAGAGAAGGCATGTTTTATATCCCTCCACAAACGCAGCGCGCGGCGGCCCCACCCAGCACGAAGTGCAGCAAGTTGGCCACGGTGAGCGGTGAGGAGCCCACGATGTCGATATAGAGGTCACGCCCCTCCTCCCACGCATGGAGGCGAAGGTCTGCGCGACGGCGCTTCTGGCCAGGGACAGGGGTGGGAACTCTTCTTTTTACAAGAGTGGGGTAAAAAAGACCAGCCCAATGTTCAAGGGCTTGAACCCAAATGTTTCAAGCTATGAGTCATACTTCTTCTTCTTACAGCCGAACCTATTGTTTCGGAGTGAGCAGGCTGCACGCACGCACTCTCGCACTCACACAGACTCTCTTCTTGGACCCATTTAACACTTGCTAGAAGCGGAACTCTCGTCATGCTTTATCTCACAAGCATGACAACCCTCTTCAGCTTCGTCGAAGGCAGGTGGCTGTGATACCAATGATGGGGTGGGGACTTTGGTTGTGGGGTGGGGAGTTAGTTTTCTAGTGGTTGCTTGTGGTTTCTGGTCTTTGGTGGTGTGAACAGTAGCAGTAAATTGCCAATAATGCAGTGCAGGCTGGGCCGCCTTGCATCCGGAGAACATCTGCTGACCTTCCACAGATCTGGGCAGCCCCTTTCAAACATGCAAGTCCACGCTCAAACTGTACCTTATACAATACATAGGAAAAGAAAGCAATGTTCCATCCACGACCAGTCATTAGTACATCCAACTATCACAATAACGAAGAAACATTACATAATGTCTATACTGTGATACAACACTCATTTCCCCAACGTGCCTAACTCCCAACGTGTGGTGCCTAACTCGAAGTGACAACTGCCCTTGAAAGTGCTGAAGAAATTTATAGTCGAAGTTTGTCTTCGCCTTAAGGAATTCCCTCCCACCCTCTCACTCCTATCCTTCCCATTGATCCTCACGGATCAATACTCATCTGCATTTATGCTCACGTATCAATACTCATCATTTATGCTCACGGATCAATACTCATCGGCATTTAACCTCGCAGATCAATACTCATCTACATTAATGCTGCAGATCCCAGTCTTTATCTTCCATCCATGGTCTCCCTGTCTCAATCTTGCATCCATGGAATTCTGAAAAAGTTGGGGTAGCTCCACCCACACGACAGAGCGTCTAACACCTCGGCCCGTGCATCGCAGGCGGTCAGTACATGCACAACGACACTCGCACAACGCGGCGGCAAAGCCTCGCAAACAATTCTAGGCTCTCGACCACGGTAGCTATCTATAATAATGTACAATCGCAGGGGCCCTGCCCAACGTGTCAGCTGCCAACACACACCTGCAAGGCAACCAAATCTGCTTCAAGAAACAATCCTAGAAACAACAATCCTAAACTTTGATTGTTGCTTTTAAAAGCAACAATCATCGTACGCCCGCTACCGCCCTGCATTTAAGCGGTGCCCATCAGTACTCACCTGTTGCATTGAAGAGGACAACCATGATCCAGGGCCAAATGAGTCGGACTTCAGCGGCCTTAATCATGCCCTTAACGGCCTAATCTTAAGTCTCCCCAATCCCCTTTGGAAGGAAGGAAGGAAGAAAATAGTGCATCCAGGACCAGCCATTATGGCTGAAAGGGATGGTACACTGCGGCGTGTGTCTCCCACACACACCACCACAAACTGGGAGAGCACTACCACCAACTGGGAGAGCACACTCATCTGCGCATTCCCTGTTCATTCCCGGATGCCCTTCCCAAGCCAAGTATCAAGGAACAGTAGTACCGGCACGCACATTGATCTTCCGCAGCCAAAAATTATACACTGCGCAACCTGACGCCGATCGGACGACTCTCATGACCCACACCTCATGAATCACACACCGGGCTGTCACAACTCCACCTCCACAACAGATGGGCGCCCACATGACCGATCCATTTAAAGGGAAAAAAGGGAGGAGAGAGATGCATCATGATCAGTCTCAGGACCCAGAAGCATCATTCACTTGTGCTGTGGCGCACACAGCCCACATTTCAGGCAACATCGAGGTTCGACCAACTTCAGGCCTGCACAGCACGTGTATACATGTGCTGACAGCCTCCTCAGGTGATTCTCATTTCCTCGAGTCAGAAAAGCACCCGATCAACAATGCCGTACAAACCCGGCCAGACAGTTGCAAAAACTTCCATCAGAGCTGGCTCTGGAAGTAAAATCGTCGCGGCCTCTACAGACCGAGAGACATCTGCAGTATCGAAATGGTATTCCTTTGCCGCTCTATTGATCTCTCCAAAAAAAGAGCCTCTTGTATCAATTAATCGTACCAAAATCATTGTGCTTTGACCTTCGGGCAGCCTTTTTCCTTCATCTCCGAAGATGAACTCGTTGTCGCTTGATCCTCTCAAACGAAGCAAACCAGTAAGGGGCGCTACACGTCAGGGAAACCGGTCTCGCCAGGCAAAACCGCAGCAGTACTGGTACTACTAGTACACCTGGCCACCTTCAAGAGGAGGCGTCACCCGTCGACTCCCTCAAAGGTGCCCCACGACTGGGCCAGTGTGCAAAATGCCCCAGCAGAACTTCAAGCAACCGAGGAGCTCATGGAAAAACAGCTGTAAAAGAATGAACAGGCATGCTCCAAGGGCTTTCTGGCCCTCCCCTTCTACTAGACCATGTCCTCAGATGTTCTGCCAGAACAGGTCCCCATAGTTACAGGGGCTAAATACACGGGCTGCCCTCCTATATAGGGGCTGCTCGAAAAGTTCTCCATACGTCAACAAAAGCGCAGATTTTACGGGGTCTCCTCACAGGGACTCCTACGAAGGCCTGCTCTACAGACGCTCCTCTCCTCACGGGACCGGTCTGTGGAGACCCTTGGCCAAGGGTCTCCACAGACCGGTCCCCACAGAGCCTTCGTCTCCGCACACACATGCCAACCACCAAGGCTTACATATGTGATCATATCTGACGGTATTAGATGCCTTAGTGAGGCACCCCACTACCTCCTGAACAGAGGCACAGCCCACCTCAGTTGCTTATACAGGCTCTTCTCCAGGATTCCTCCGGGTGCTATAGCTACCTACAAACACGCAAGTCCATAGGGTCTGCTTTGCCCCCCTACAAGCCCTTTTTATCTCAGAGGATCCCCGGGAATTCCTCAAGTCAGCAACTCCGCTGGGTTCCTCTTTCCAAAGCTTTTCCGTACTGGACGGATGTATTTTTCTTGTGGCGGTTTAGTTCCGCAGGCTGTAAGGCAAGGGCGGACAGGGACGCGGCATTCCGAGCCCCAAACAACACAAAACCTGCAGAACACAATTCGCAAGAAGCCGACTGAAAAGCTAAACAACATTGCGGAGAACTCGACTCTAAAGCTGCGCATGCGGATTGCCAAGAAGGGCCATGCACAAGCTCGGATGAGTGACCAGAAGGACTTCAGCATGCCAGCTTGCAAACAAGCTGGCAAAGCCACGAGAGGCTGTGAGCAATCCAACCTCAGCTCCTGAGACTTGAACAGCAGAAAGGAGGCTTTCTCGAGGCAATTTGGGGTTCCAGTCCCCATGCAACGAGAGAAGAGGGGTCCTCATGGGACATCCCTCATGGGAAGACCCCCAATGGAATGGCGTGGGGGAGCCCTCATGGGACCCCCATGGGAAGACTGGGGGAAGCCCTCACGGGACCCCCATGGGAAGACTTGAGGTGAGCCCTCATGGGACTCCCATGGAAAGACTTAGGGGGAGCCCTCATGGGACCCCATGCAAAGACTGGCGGCAGCCCTCAAGGGACCCCCATGGGACGATTGGCTACGCTGCTCTCGAGTCTCAAAGAGAACACCTCGCAAAGAAAGCCCCTGGTAAACCCCAATCGATACACGTCCTGCCCTCATTGGCAACAGCGACTGTCGTTTGGGGGGGTAGATCAACGGTGCCACGCATCTCTGTAACACATGGCTTACAAGGCGTACCAGAATGTCAAGCTGCATCTGCAAAAGAAAGGAGGGAGGGAAAGGTATAAGCACGACACATGGACAATGTGTGTATTCACACCAACAGAGTGTGTATTGCTCTTGAAACTTCAGCAAGCAGCCACCCGCTGCGACCCCAATGAGACACAGATGTGAGAAACTGTCGGAACCAATCAAATGTCAAAATCAAATCAGCAAAAAAAACTCCTCCTAGGGCTCCAGCAACCACAAGAGCTCAGCTGGGAAACCAAACAAAACCAAAAAAATGTCGCAACAGTACAGGCACACACCAGCTATCATCCCCCAACACCAATAGAGTCCACCAACTCCCGCAACAGTTTGTGAGCACTTGTAATTTTCGTCCAGTCCTCTCCTTGTGACATGTATCTCGCAGGGTTGTGGCCTCTAAATATAGTGCCCACTAGCAAATTCCCTCCACCTGGTCCCCCTGCATTTCATGCTGATGCTGGCTACATGCCCGCTGGCTACTTGCTCGCCGGCACCTTACTCACATTCCCCAGATGCAACCAGATCTCAGCTGTATCGCCCCAGCCAACCAATCGAAGACAAATTCAGAGAGTGGCATCTTTCGGAGTGCTCAGGCAGGGCTCCAGCTGAAACACCGCACCATGGGACCAGTTGGGCCACCTTCCCTAGACCCTAATCCCTTTAATCCCTTCCTGACATACACATCACAGGATCATCGGCTCTGTGCGATTCTCCTCAATGACCTCCTGTGTTCAATACGAGAGCCAACGGGGTCTTAAGACCAAGGCCACTGCGCTTTAGGCCCAGGCTGGAAAAGTGGCTGGCTGCTTAGAGGGCTCGGCGAACGGGGCGTCCTCCTCAATCCATGAGCGAATCTAACCAGCGAATTCATCAGCGAATTGATGGGTAGAAATTCAATCGGGCAGCTCGAAGTCTGGAGTGCAGCAGGTGCAGTCCTCCCCTCCTCCACTTCGTCCATCACAGTAGCAGCCGCGGTACTCGGCCTCCGGGGACCGATGTACTGCTCCACAACCTGCACACTCCCCAGAGCTCCCCCCAATAAGCGAGCACCAAGGGAGGGAGAAACTGCCTCCTCACGATGGGAGGAGGCTCCCGAGCTTAACATCGACTTGCTTTGCCAGTCACCCCTCACCGTCGCCAATCAGCAACAATTCGTGCCGGGTGGGGCAGCACGCGCAGCTGCCCCGAAACAAGCAGATCTGTCAAGACCCGCTATGCTGTCTTGCTGGCGTGCCAACAACAGTCCCTTCCCTCGGGTGCTTCAGACAAGCCCACGCCACTTCCACCGCATCCAAAGAAAGGAGGATGGGGCTTCCACCGCCCCCCCCCCCAAAAAAATAGAGGGACACACACACACACACACACACACACACACACACACACACACACACACACACACACACACACACACACACATTATGCAGTTGTCTCATTCCTCAACACCCCTCACAAGGTGTCATCCCACTCTCCTCCCCTCCCCCTTCGCTTCTCCCAACCCGCATCACACTCCACATACGGCTCCACAGCCCCATGCGCACCTTCGTTGCCAGGGTATGCGTGCCCTTTGAGGTACAGTACGTCCCCTGGCCCGGCAGAGAGCGGTACAGCTCCATCCTTGAGGCCATACCCGCCCGTGTCGGCCCCTGTCACCCGCGCGCCCAGCCGCCGATCCGCGTCCTTGTTCCGCACAAATTCCGTCCCCATACCCATGTATGTGCACAGCCCCCTCACCTGCATTTAGGGGAAAAAATCCATGTTTTCAGCCTAGTGCGGCAATGTGCACATGCATGAGTGGGCGATGCCCTACATAAAAGGGTTCAACTCCTGATCACATCACGTGAAGCTTTGTGCGGTCAAACCAGTTGTGAAAGTTTCAACCTTGTCCAGAGGCCCCTGGCCTCCTAAAAGCAACGAGTGGATGGGGACGGCGGTTTGCAGTGTGTAAGGGCCAGAAAGCAGGTATTTCACCCCCTCCCCCCCCCCCCTTAAAAAACACCCGCAGGAGGCTTGGACAAACACATGCCTCCACACACAAGTGAGCCCCCCAAACACCCGTGCACACACACACACACACACACACACACACACACACACACACACACACACACACACCACACACACACACACGCTCACTCGCCCGCCCCCCCCTCCCTCTCTCTCGCCCTCCCTCCCTCCCTCCCTCCCTCCCCCCCCCCCTCTCTCTCTCTCTCTCTCTCTCTCTCTCTCTCTCTCTCTCTCTCTCTCTCTCTCTCTCTCTCTCTCTCTCTCTCTCTCTCTCTCTCTCGCGCGCGCGCGCGCTGTGTGTGTGTGTGTGTGTGTGTGTGTGTGTGTGTGTGTGTGTGTGTGTGTGTGTGTGTGTGCGTGCGTGTATGTGTGACCCGCGCACGAAACGAAATCGAGGGAATTACACTGTGAAATTAAATGCCCGTTTTCATATGTCAAAGCCCATTTCCCAACTGTAGAGCAGCAGTGAGAGTGGAGCAAAGGAGAGAGTGGAAAAGGGAGATCGTGGCAAGGAAAGGGGAAAGCTGGAGGGAAAGTCGAGGCGCCTACCGTGACATAGTCGGCATGCCATCTAGGGCAGATGCGGCCGCGTGTTGGGCTGCTTTGAACGTTCAGCAGGTTCATCGTCAGTTTCACCTGACTGATGCCTGTGGGGACCCGTACCGCAGTACCCCAGTCAGAAGGTGCACCCCAGTGACGGGATCAGTCATTAAGCCCACATTCCCCTTGCCTGCTCAGCGCATACATGCATGGCGCGAAACCACATGCGGGTGCTCAAGCATGGTTTCCCCCCCCCCGGGGGCGGGGGGCCCGGGGGTTTGTAAGGGGAGCAGAGGAGGAGATGCACAGGTAAATTCAAGAGGGGGAGGGGGGGGGCAAGCGGGGATGAGGGGGGGGAGTTGCACCCGTGGTTTTTTTGGGGGGGGGGGGGGGCAGGGGGATGCAAGAAGAGGGGGGGGTGCCCGGGGGGCATTAAGGAGTGGATGTCAGAGAGATTGGGGGGGGGGGGGAGGCAAAGGGGGCCGGGGGGGTGGGGGGAGGGGATGCAAAGGGGGCGCCGCGGGGGGGCGGGGGGGATTCCGGGGGCAGGGGGAATACAAGGGCGTGTGAGTGGGGGAAGACGGGGGATGCACTTAAGGGGGAGACCAGGGGGGATGCAAGATGGGGGAGGGGGGGGGGGTGCAGGAAGGGGGAGGCAGGGGACGTGTTCTCACCCATTCTGGAGCAGAACTCAGTGGCTAGGCCTAGAATATCCGCCTTCAGAGCATCACAGACGGCGCCCGGGGGAATGAAGCCACACAGCTTGTCCAAGACAGCTCCCGGCTTGAACATGTCCAAGACCACCTGCAACCAGTGCCGCCTTCAGCTTAGCAACCCCCGCTCTCCATCATCCCTCCCCTCCATTTCTACTCTTCTCCACAGCATCATATTACCCCCATGCGCTTTCTTCTGCCCCCCCCCCCCCCCTGTTCCCCCTCTCTGAAGCATCATGTAACCCTTCACTTCTTCCCCGAGGATCTTCATGTCCCGGCATTCCCCCCTCTCCCCGGGGTCCCATGCAAAAATCCTTAACCGCCCGCCCCCCCCCCCCCCCCCAAAAAAAAAAAAAAAAAAAAAAAAAAAAAAAAAAAAAAAAAAACACGAACACCACCCAAAAAGGGGCAAACCGGGAAAATGTCGAAAAAAAAGGAAAATGTCAAAAAAAGGAAAATGTCAAAAAAAAAAAAAAAAAAAAAAAAAAAAAAAAAAAAAAAAAAAAAAAACGGTGGCATCAAACGTGCCTCGGTCCTTGGCTCCCCCCCCCCCCCCCTTTTCGCGACCTTTTGCCAGAAACACCAATCCCACTTCAGACGAAACTACAAATCAACCTGAATCGCGCATGAACATAAAACAGCCTCGACAATCTTCCCCAGTGGGAAAGGCCGAGCCCTCCCTGGGGATGCTGGAGCCGACTCCAGATGCATCAGAAGCTCCAAGGAGCTACAGCCAACAAATGTTTATACTCATGGCTGACAGAGCTCCACGCACCGCCAAGATGTGAGAATGAGCCAGCTGGAATGCCATTTGTAAAATAAAGCATGGGTAGGGATGACAAGGACAGGCAGGGTGTGGGCATGACATCAAAGCTGGAACAGAAGAAACTTTGATCGACCCGGAAGTGATGCCAGTTGGGGCGAAAGCTGGAAATTAACAGTAGCACAGAAGTTATCACGGTAAGCCATCTTTGATGTTTAACCTTGGCAGCCCCTTGCTCTGTTTGGGGGGGGGGGGGGGGGGGGAGGGGGGGTGGTTGGGGACACGAAATTCGACCTCACATCTTCCGCTGCCTCCAAAGGCCACTCAACACCCCATGTTGTACTTCATTGCAGTACAACAAGCGCACTTCACAAGACTGAGAGATTCCTGAGAAGCTCGGAACACACCTCTGAGCGGAATGTTGTGGGTAGCGGCCTCAACAGCCTTTGAAGCTCCATTTCAGGTATTGGCGGCACTCGCCTCTGTATGGCAATGTTGATAGCAGGGTCATGGATCCCATCCAAAGACCCTTCCAGGATGCCCATCTTGTCGTGGCGCACCTTGCCCAAGCGGATGCCTGGAAAATCGATCCCTATGCCCAGCTGTGCTCTGACGGTGTTGGGCCACCGGCATCCAGGCACACGGCGGTGCTGCGTATGCTCAATTCTTTCCAAGACTGACGTTCCACGGGACATGCGGAGACCAGTGCGGTGAACGCAATGGGTTGGCATCGAGCCCTGGTCTGTATAAGGAAAGCACCTATTGGGGTTCACCCCTGCTAATGCCTTCGCCATCGGAGCTCTGTCCACAGTACGTGAAAGGGACGTGACGTGAGAAAGCGGGAGCTCGAGCTTGCCGTGCTACACACGACAACTGAGAGAGAAAACGCAGCAAAATTGCCTGTGCGCTCTTGGCTGCTTGTGTTCAAATTGAATACTTAGATTCACTATGTTGTTTATCTGGTGGAAGCGGGAACGGCTGCAAACTACAGAACTGGAAATATCGGTCGGCAGATATTGGGCAGATGACTTGCTAGGGCGGTATCAATCAAGCATTACCAATCCGTACGAACAGTGTTATCTCAAAGAAAGCCTAATTGTTCCATGATTGGCCGCCTAGCTGTTGAAGTGACCCAAACTTGGATCTATATCGCCGGATCCGGTGTCCTGCACGCCCGGGGCAAAGAATAACTCCGCCAACCTATGTAGCAAAAAGCCCCAAGTTTGATTGAAAGAAAGCAGCTGGTCAACTTATTTGGCTTTCAAATGGAAATTATTGCTGCTACAACAATATGTGGCGCCGACCTATCTAGACGACAAAAGAACGGTAGAAATCGTACTAATCATCCCATGTGGACCACGTGCACCGTCCCGTGCACCGCTGGTGCGGCCTGCGGCATCCACGGTGTCCGTCGGGACATCTTTGATGGTGTGCCTGCATCTGTGATGTGGACGACATCGTCTCGAAGATACCAACAGCAGTTTCCTGACCATGAACGGGTTCCACATTAAATGTGTGATAGCTTAAAGCGTCAAATCAGTTTCTTTGGGAAACGAAGGATTGAGGCTGTAAGTTTCCACCGTGGACTTCGCCGCTGCCGGAAGGATTTTTCCCGTTCTGTCATTCTGATGGGAATGACGAAGGATGAAGATCAGGATGTATCAAAGGTGGCATCATATTTTCAGTGGTCATGCCTTTGCATCTAATGTCGTTTGCACAGCAAATGGCTAAGATATTTTACATCAATATCTGCAGCTGAAGAAAAAGGCGAAGTATTACCTGAGCAAACATGATTTTGAGACTGCCAAGGACCTTTTGAACAAGGCGATCGATCTATGTCCGACTTCCTACAAGCTGTATAGGCTTCGAAGTGTGGCAAATGCCTGTGTAAGCAACTACGACGAGTCTCTGCAGGTCAGTATTACTGAAGCACGGTATCCTGGCTCATACATCAATTAGCACCCCACAGTGCCGCTTCTGGCTCATCACCTTGCAGCGTGTGGGATAGTCGCCATGGATATCCCGTGCACTTAGGTAAGGTGCAGAGAATGCAGAACAAGAGCAGGGAGCCTCTCGTGTGTGATTGTTTTGATTGCGATGACAACTTGTTAATATCAAGTGTTCCGAGTTAACGTTATCTCCACGCAATGGTTATGGTCTTGTCGTCTCAGGATGCCGAAGCGATGCTGTGCTACAACGGAACCTCATCAGATGCTTACTACCACAAAGGATTTGCATTGTACCATAAAGGAAGACATCGTGATGCAGCGGAAGCTTTTCTGCAGGGACTAAACTTGAACCCCGCAGACAGAGTTCTCAGACAAGTACGCTGAACATTGTCTTCATTACTGCAAGTTTAACAGGGTATCAGACTGGCGTGTGGGCCTGGTGGCATCCCGTGTGTTAACTTCGCATCCTTCCGTTCTTCCCCAGACTTGACCTCCAAGGCGTTTTCCCCATCGCAGCATCTCTTCATGCGTTCTTGAGAGAATTTGGCCTGTAAAACTTCTAATATGTGACACCTACCAGCCGTGTGGGGGATGGCAATTTTAGGACCCCGGCGGTTACAGCGTCGCAGCATGGGAAATTAGAAACACGGTGGCTTTCTGTAGACCCCGATTGGCATTTGCCGTTGTACTGGAAAAGGGGAAGCAACTTTGAACAGCCCCTTCTCATGCTTCTGGTTCTGGTCCCTGAAAGTCCGATCCTTCAGCCCCGCTTGACATCTTATGGGTTTTCCATGGAGGTTCTCGAATCCAAGGACAGACATCAACATTACTGATCAATAGGAACTGCTGTATCTTATTGAACTATTGCAACAACATCAACCTTAACGACGACGACAACAACAGCAACAACGAATACAGTCGGTAGGAGTAGTAGTTGAGTCCCAAACCCCTGATTTGATTGGCAACAATCATTCTCGCTCTGGCCACGTATATACATATAACTCCTTCTTTGACCAGGATACCAGATTATACGGGTCATGTTATCTGCAAATCTGACCCTGCATTGGCGCCCCACTCTTTTGGTTGAGATCGAATCTTGCACTGCATCCAGGTCCAGTCTACTTGACAGACACTTGCATGAGAGTCTCTTCAGTACAAACAGCAAGCGACTACTATACAGGTAGTGGTGGCAATTGGACGGGTCGTGATATACAGGTAGTGGTGGCACTTGGACGGATTGTAACATGTACGGACCTACAAATTGTAGCCAAGATGATGTAGCCAATCCATGGATGTGCAGAGCTATTTTGTACTCTTTCGTTTGCTTTTGGTTTGTGTATTGGTCTCAAATTCCGCAGTCACGCTGCAAATCCGTAGCCATTCCGGGGGCTTTCGTAGGATCTGCCATCACCATACAGCCATGACATGCCTTGCCTGGCTTGCATGTAATCTTGGAATCTTTTCTCGGCCAAGGTTCATCCGACCCTTTGGTTTGGTAATTGGAACCAGTGCCATCCTGACAATGCTGAAAGATGGGAACAAGCCAGAGAAAGGTCACGCCAGACATGCACATGCCCATCGATAGATATCTACACATGTGCTGCTACACATTTGGCAGTACATGGCGGCTAGTCCTTGGTGCCAGTTTGGCAAGCAGTAGATGTACTGCTTTCCTACAAGAACCCAAAACCCAAATGGATGCCCCGTGCTCAAGTAGCATGCCAGCGTGTCTACAGCATGGGGAGCTTTCCAGTTCCTGATCGCAATGGTCAAGCTTGACCTTGAGGACAGTCAGTGCTGCACATTTTGATTGATCACGGGATCATGGGTGCAGGGGTTCTGGGAGGCGATGAGCTTACTGTCCCAAAGCAGGCGTTCCACACACTGTCAAGCCTTGCCCGGCACATGGGCGGGGATGCCCGCACGCTGAACAGGGAGGCTGGCCGTCCGCCTGTAGAGATCTTCAGGGCTTGTACTGTCAAAGACACCGAAGACACGTCCGCACAGGCCACAGATCTGGAAAGAGTTCCCGTTCATAGACAATATCGTCTACATCCCCTAGACCCGTGTCCAACCCCCCCTCCCCCCTTTATTTGCCAAGTAGCAACATTACGCGCAGTGTCGCCACTCGAGCTCGCTAGTACAAATTTGTTTCAAAGTAGCTTTAAAGTAGCCATATTGTGCGACCCAGTTGCCAGCTGACTTTGCCATGTAATGACACGCCCTCATTCGGAAGACTCCAGAGGCCTTGTAAGACTTCAAGAAAGGCCGTGGCAATGGTTTTAACCAAATTTCGGGTGGGTTTCCAAGCTTTGGACGGCTGGGCGGCGCCGCTTGTACACATATGGGATCAAATGGGTGCTGCTGCACCCATGTGATCCTGCTGGCCCACCAACGCTGACCTTGGTATTCTCCGTATGCGTAGCTACATAGGTATGTAGTGCAACTGTTCCACTAGTGCTGATCGCGGTATCCTCCATGTATGTAGCTACGTAGCTATGTAGTGCAACTGTACCACCAGTGCTGATTGTGGTGTTCTCCATATACGTAGCTACGTAGCTATGTAGTGCAACTGTCCCACCAGCATGGCTAGCTACCCACGCTAGCGGGTAGCGCTAGAAACGATACTAGCGCTAGTTTACTGCTGTGCAAGAAAAGCCATCATTGTAAAGGAAAGCCACCATTGTGATGAAAGCATGCCTATGGTACCGGTATACCTCCGTAGCTATGTGGCAAAGACATGTCCTACCAGTACTGCTAGCTTCCCACGCTAGCAACCGCTGTGCAAGGAAACCCTTATAAGTATGACGGTGGTGTTTCAACCACAGGGGTGCACCCCTGTGATTGAATATTTACGTGAATATTCAATCACTGGACTGGCCAACTAGTCACTGCTGCAAAACTTATCCGTACTGTTAGAGTACTGTTGCAAAACTGATCCATCCATGTGCTAACCGACAAACCCTGACGAATGAGGGTGATGATTAATCAAGTGGGTTGAACATTGGTGGGCACATCCAAGGCTTTTTAAAACAAGTTTAAACAAGATAAGTTAAGCAAACGTTTGCTTAACTTATCCGTCCATGTGCCAACAGGAACAGCCCTCCATAATGAGGGCGACACAATTAAACAATTGGGTTGCCAACTATTTGCAAAATTTATCCCTCCATGTCGCTGAATAGATGACCATGAAAATGGTTCCCCTTGCAAGGGGAAGCCCATAGGATTGGTCTCAAACGAGGCCTTCATTTGCGGGGTAAGCAAGACTCCACGACTGCTTTGCAAAGAACAGTTGTTGCCTCCGAAGGCGCCCGCATGCATGCGCATTATGCGCATGGCGCATCATCACAACTTCCCTTCCTCAAAAGGGCACATAGGGTAAATTTAAATAACATATGGTGACGGTTTATCGTTGCCCCTTTCTAAAAGGGCCACATATAGCAAATAATATATGGCAACAGTTATAAATGCCCCTTTCCGAATGGGTCACACATGGTAACGTACACACATCCGCACGTGAGTTCGAGTGCATTCAAAACTGGTACCAGTAGGAATACTGGTATTTAAGGAGCTATATGTCTTTCGAGATATTTGACATATGATCAAAGCCCTGCATTTAATGTATATACAATATTACTCGAGTTTGAGCCAATACGTGCTCGAGCCAGAGGGGCCGGCCTGCAGGCAGGCCCCTCGGGGAATTGATTATATAATATTCACTCGAATAAAGTACAATGTACTGCAGACTACACAGAACCTGCCCCGCGGTTGAGCCGAAAGCACTGGTGGCTCAGGCTGGTCTGGGAGGGCAACGGAGCCGTGCTGTGTGCCGACACTTGCCCTGTGACAAGAACGTTCCTGTGACAGTCAACTACTATTCACAAGAAGACCCGTCAGAACTGTAAAGACAGTGGGTCCTTGTACCTCGTGGTATGGGAAGGGAGTACCCGTACCCATACCCATACAAAATTACCTTTACGGCACACGGCTATACGTGGCGCATTGCCTGTGTTCATAAGCGAATGCCGTTCGATCTATCAGGACTTTTGATCCGAGACCTCAACTTGGTCTGCTCTTCTCTTCGGTTTCCGCTTCTTGACTCGAACCCAGCTGGAGCTCGTGGCCATGTGGCCTCCCATGGGCTCAACTCAACGCAGTAGGCAAACGGGCCCGGCGGCGTCCTAATCAAAGTGAGGGTCATCGGTACCGCTCAAACTAAGCACACTATGCAGTGGCTTATCTCTCTTATCACACAACCTCTCCAATCGCACAACGTCTGTAGATCTCATCGCAAGGCTCTCTAGAACTTACGACAGAAACTCTCTTTATAAGCCCTCAAAACAGACGGGGCCCCCGTATGAACGTTCATTTCCGGCCGTCAATGGGCGCAGCAGGGTGTCTTGCCTTTATCCAAACCGTGCTTGAATCCGATTTATAATATCTGTTCAAATGTCAGGTCCGGGGGGACAGTTTGGCTGGAATGCTTCGCGCCTCTCTGAGCAGTGAAGCCAGGGACACGTTGGACGGAAATCATGGGGGGCCATGGTTCACCATCCCACCCGGCGGGGGCGGAGCGATTGGGAGTAATCCGGATGTTCCGCTTTTCTGAGGGCTGGGCGAACCGATCTTGACGGGGCCGTTTCTAGGCTGCATGAGTGCGGCTAGGTCCGGAGTGCTTGAGCTTGGCGTAACGCCCCGTTTGGGCGTTACGGGGAGGGAAATGGCGCCACGCCTGCCGTGGTTTTCTCGGAAGGACGGTGTTGGTGTCAACTCTGCGTATGAGCAGCACCAGCAGGCTGAGTTTCGGGGTCATGAGAACTGAGACGGAAGAGTCGTAGGTGAGATTGAACTGTGAATTGTCAATGTTTAAACATCCATGGACACAAATGTGGCACTGCCAGGGATTCAAATGGCATGCATCAAATGGGTTTTAAGCAAAAGAGGGCGATGAACAGTACTACCATGAGAAGACCCTATCATGAGCATGATGGATTGACGGTTTGAACGTGCATGGTTGCATCTCAACCATGGTTGACGGTGGCCACCGCCAAACCCCCTCCCGCCCCATTCTCTCTCTCCCCCCCCCGACTCCCTCTCCCTCCCCCCCCCTCACTCTCTCTCTCTCTCTCTCTCTCTCTCTCTCTCTCTCTCTCTCTCTCTCTCTCTCTCTCTCTCTCTCTCCTCTCTCTCTCTCCTCTCTCTCTCTCTCTCTCTCTCTCTCTCTCCCTCTCTCCCCCCTCCTCCCTCCCTCCCTCCCTCCCCCCCCTCCCTCCCCCCCCCCCCCTCTCTCTCTCTCCTCTCTCTCTCTCTCTCTCTCTCTCTCTCTCTCTCTCCTCTCTCTCTCTCTCTCTCTCTCTCTCTCTCTCTCTCTCTCTCTCTCTCTCTCCTCTCTCTCTCTCTCCTCCTCCCCCTCCCTCCCCCCCCCCCCCCCCCCCCCCCCCCCCCCCCTCCCTCCCTCCCTCCCTCCCTCCCTCCCCCCCCCCCTCCCTCCTCCCTCCCTCCCTCCCTCCCTCCTCCCTCCCTCCTCCCTCCCTCCTCTCCTCTCTCTCTCTCTCTCTCCTCCTCTCTCTCCTCTCTCCTCTCCTCTCTCTCTC
>MVGU01001703.1:10000-15000 GCA_002005505.1 Botryococcus braunii
AGCACCCAAAAGGGGCCAAAGAATATCTGTGTTGCCAAAAACTACCCAGGTGTTTACATTCATTTCGAGTTATATGTTTCAGGCTTATATTTCAGGGTTGCAACGGGGGATTAGTGTCCTTATAATGTTATTACACGGCAGCCGCCGACAACTAGAGTACTCTGCCTTGCAGGCACGCAATTTCCTCTGGAGGGGAAGGGTATATGGCATACCAACGTTCCTAGAACCTCCCTCATGTCTGAAGCATGCAAAGAAAAAAAGGATTTAGACGAGGCGATTAATCTGTGACGTTACAGAAACGAGAGGTCCAACGAGAGTCCGAGAGTCTGAGAGGTCCAACGAGAGTCCGAGCGTCTGAGAAATCCAATGAGAGGTCCAACGAGAGTCCGAGAGTCTGAGAGGTCCAACGAGAGTCCGAGCGTCTGAGAAATCCAATGAGAGGTCCAACGAGAGTCCGAGAGTCTGAGAGGTCCAACGAGAGTCCGAGCGTCTGAGAAATCCAATGAGAGGTCCAACCAAAGTCCGAGAGTCTGAGAGGTCCAACGAGAGTCCGAGCGCCTGAGAAGTCCAATGAGAGGTCCAACGAGAGTCCGAGCGCCTGAGAAGTCCAATGAGAGGTCCAACGAGTCCTTGGAAGGGGCAGGAACCGACTTTAGTGGCACGGGCCGGCTCAACTTGACCGGACGGCTGGCAGTGGAAGCGCCTCTTCGGGAACGGAGGCAGGCTCCTGGGGGGAAGTTACAGATAATAGGGGACGGGCGCACACGGCCCCGCCGAGGGCTCCGTCCCGACATTTACCTAATTAGGGTTTGTCCCGCAAACCAATAGGCGGTATGCTAGCTAGCATACCTGCAAGCCCTCCTTCCCGCCCTTGATCCAAACTACGAGTGCTTGCGTGAATATGTGCGCCACCCCGCTGTTCATGGTGGTAAAACTAAAATGCTCAATATACTGTATACACACTGTATACCAGACCCAATCAGCATACTACGTAGCTGATTGGGTCTGTGCACGTGGCTCCTACTGTTGCATTCCACAAAGCTTTGCGCACCGACAGTTTTCTGACAAGGCCTATCTCCCCACCCTCTGGCAACTCCGATCCTCTGGCTAATCCCCACCCCCCCCCGGCCCCCCGACACACACACACACACACACACACACACACACACACACACACACACACACACCACACACACACACACACACACACACACACACACACACGCACGCACGCACGCACGCACACACACAGACACAGACACACACACACACACACACACACACACAGACACACACACACACACACATACACACACACACACACACACAGGCATGCACGCGCTCGCGTATATGCGTGGATGAGGGTGTCTCCCCTGTGTGCGTGTGGGCATGTGTGCGGACGGGTATTTGTGTCCATAACGTCTGCGTGCGTGCGTGTGTGTGTGTGTGTGTGTGTGTGTGTGTGCGTGCGTGCGTGCGTGCGTGCGTGCGTGTGTGTGTGTGTGTGTGTGTGTGTGTGTGTGTGTGTGTGTGTGTGTGTGTGTGTGTGTGTGTGTGTGTGTGTGTGTGTGTGTGTGTGGTGTGTGTGTGTGTGGGACCATGACTTCCAGATGAACACTGCATGCTGTCGAGTCTTTGATCCGAGTAGCTTCTGGCTATTGTTGAACAACACTGAAAATGCGAGTCGGGCCAATTGAAAGTGCGATTTGGACTTGCGTGCAGGCGCTTGCAGAGGGCATTCTGGAGCGCCCAAAGGTGCGCCGCTGGTTCCTGAAGCTAGACGACGCGGCCCCAGGAACGGGCTTGGCTTACGTGGACGTGGAGGCTCTGCCACTTCTCGTGCCCGTTCTGGAGTCTCTTCCTCCACCAGATCCTCCATGTGTGCCCTCCTCCCGTTATGAGGGCGACAGAGTAAGGCCTAAGACGAGGCGGAGGAAGTAAGGCTTAAGATAAGGCAAATGCGTTGAGAGAAGGCAGTGGAAGTAAGGCGTAACAACAGGCAGACCCGATGAGATATGGCAAACGAAGTATGGCTCAAAGATAAGGCAAACGGGATGAGATAAGGCAGACGGCGTAAGGCTCAAGATGGGGCAGATGCGCTGAGATAAGGCAGACTCCGTAGGGCTTAACATAATCCAGCTGGAGTAAGGCTTAGTATAAGGCAGGCGTGATGATTCAGGGCAGAGGAAGCAAGGTTTAGGATAAGCCAGATGTAATCAGTTAGAGAAGTTGATTAAGGAGGTTGCAATGCGGGACGAGGGGAGCGGGATTCCGGAAGGTTACTGTCATCTCTTCCTTTCTAAAGAACACAGCCGGAACCCCTTGTATTGGAATAGGCTGGATGAAGTGAGAACCAATAAAAACGGCGATATAGGGTCAGCAAGTGAGGAGCACCGGATTCGAACCGCTGTGCGCAAGGCGGTGGGAGCTGGCTTGGCGTGTGCAGCGGTTCTTTTGTATCCCGAGGCGCATCCCGCAGGCTGGCACCAATTTGCCCGCGCTTTTGCAAAGGTTGGAGGCGTGATAGAGGCTTCGCCTTCTATCGTGCTCGGCTCCCCAACGGTCAACGTATGCCCTGCTACCCTTCAGAAGCCCCGTTTGGAAATTCTGCGGACCCTAGGTGCTGAGCGTAACAGGCAAAGACAGGAAACACAAGAGACAGAGTCGGGGGGGGGGGGGGAAGGGTTGATAAGTGGGGATTGGGGAAGGTTTCAGTTTTTTTTTTTTGATTCATTCGATCTTTCTTCGGTCGCCACCTCTTTATGGTTGCAATGCTGGTCCTTGCATGAGTCTACTTCGTACAACCTAGTTTTCTTTAGAGTGCCAGGGAGGCTGTACATAGTGGTTTTCTTCAGGGAGGCTGTACATAGTGGTTTTCTTCAGGGAGGCTGTACATAGTGGTTTTCTTCAGGGAGGCTGTACATAGTGGCTTTCTTCAGGGAGGCTGTACATAGTGGTTATCTTCAGGGAGGCTGTACATAGTGGTTTTCTTCAGGGAGGCTGTACATAGTGGTTTTCTTCAGGGAGGCTGTACATAGTGGTTTTCTTCAGGGAGGCTGTACATAGTGGTTTTCTTCAGGGAGGCTGTACATAGTGGTTTTCTTCAGGGAGGCTGTACATAATAGTTTTCTTCAGGGAGGCTGTACATACTAGTTTTCTTCAGGAGTGCCAGTCAGGCTACACGACTTGAACCTACGACTACAAAAAGGAGGTCCTTTTTTGCGTCTGAATATCTCCTCCAAAGCGCTTCCCTAGATGAACGTAGGCACTAGGGGACAGGAGCATAAAGCGAATGGGGTGTGAGAGACCGGGGCATGGAGGGACTGGGGTTTGGAGGGACTGGGTCTTGGAGGGACTGGGGCTTGGAGGGACTGGGGCTTGGAGGGACTGGGGCTTGGCGGGACAGGGGCATGGTGGGACAGGGGTATGGAGGGATTGGGGCATGGAGGGACAGCGGCTTGGAGGGAACGGGGTTTGGAAGGACTGGGCATGGAGGGACTGGGTATGGAGGGACTGGGTCTTGGAGGGACTGGGCTTGGAGGGACTGGGCTTGGAGGGACAGGGGCATGGTGGGACAGGGGTATGGAGGGATTGGGGCATGGAGGGACAGCGGCTTGGAGGGAATGGGGTTTGGAAGGACTGGGGCATGGAGGGACTGGGTCTTGGAGGGACTGGGGTATGGGGAGACTGGGGCTTGAAGGGACGGGGCCTTGGAGTGACAGGGAACTCGAGGGACTGGGGCACTGATGGACAGGGGCATGGTTTACGTCCGGGCCTGTGTGTATTAAAGACTGTGAATGCGCAGATATTTGTGGAGCCCTCTGGAGCAGTACGAGTTTTAGCCTGCCATGAGCAGGTCAGTCCTTCGATTCAGCTTTTCAATTTTGAACAACTTCGTCTTCACTGTGCACGTGTATGGTGTGTGTGTGTGTGTGTGTGTGTGTGTGTGTGTGTGTGTGTGCGTGTGTGTATGAATGAATGTGTGTCTGTAGGGATGCAGTATGAGAAACAAGGGGCGTGGGAGAGGGGGAGAGACGGAGAAAGAGAGAGGGGGAGGGAGAAAGTGGGGCAGAGTCGCACGCACGCATGGGCACGCGCGCGCGCACACACACACACACACACTCTCTCTCTCTCTCTCTCTCTCTCTCTCTCTCTCTCTCTCTCTCTCTCTCTCTCTCTCTCTCTCTCTCCTCTCTCTCTCTCTCTCTCTCTCTCTCTCTCTCTCTCTCTCTCTCTCTCTCTCTCTCTCTCTCTCACACACACACACACGCACACACACACGCACACACACACACACACACGCACACACACACACACACACACACACACACACACACACACACACACACACACACACACACACAGCAAGGCACACGCATGTGCACCTGGGCCGTTAAGGGTGGGCCTGCAATGCAGATATTCTGCCCGGCATACCGGGCGGTGGCTTCGGCCTTTCCCCAGTGCAGCGCTCCCGCGCAAGCCCTGATAGAATCTGCCGCAGCTGTTGGAGGAGCCTGTGCTGAAGCAGGTAAGTCATGTGATCTTGCGCAGACAATACACATCACTGTTTGCCTTGTCAGAAGCTTTTTGTTTGCCTGGGAGTTTAAACAAGCTGTGTAAATGTATGTCACAGGTTCTTGAACTTTTTTTTTCTTCGTGATATCAGTGGCATTTTTTCCTTTCACAAAGAGTAGTGCGGAACATCAAAAATCTTCAATGCAGTGGCACCTGACCATTGCAAACTCTGCTCTGATATGTTGGGGTTAGGGAGAGCTTCGTGGAAGGGCTCCCGGCCGGGGGGTGGGGGTTTGGGGGCAAGTGTGACTACTCAATTTGAAAAAGTGCGTGTTTCTATGATTACTTGTAAGTTGTATTCTGCAAGGCGATGACCTTATAATGGAAAGGAGAGCATCGTTTTCTTGCTGCTCACGATGAAACTAAGACAGATACACAACTTCATCAACTACCCACAACGGAATCTCACCTGGGCATGCTCACGA
>MVGU01001703.1:22500-27500 GCA_002005505.1 Botryococcus braunii
CCAAAATTAATAAATAATTCGAAATTCAGCCAATCGGCTGGACATTGATTATGGTCATTGTTTACGACCTAAAAAGGGCGCTCTTTTGCCAGTTCTGCGTGGGAGAGTGTTACATAAGGCCCAGTGCATTCTGAAGAAGATATAACAAACTCTGCTCTGAAAGAAGATCCATTTAAGAAGCAGTTTCTTTTTTTCCTGGAAGGACCTGACAACGTTTGACTGTCTGGACAGTGGGATTTGTTGTTTGACATCCTGTTTCTTGTGGCCAACATCCTTTGGCACAGCCCTGTGATGGATGGGGGGCCTCAGCCGTTCATGACCACTGCCGTCGTGGTGGGGCACGCTGCTTGGATCATTTTCTTCACATCCAGGTGCGCACTGCATCCAATCTCTCATTGATGTAATTTCTTCTGCATGAAGGAGAGTCTCCAATATATAAGGAGGCAGTTTTCTTCTCATTGATGTTACATTGGGCTGTCGGGGCAGAGAACCCGCAGACTGCGCTGTTCATGAACATGATGATCATCACCATTACCGTAAGCGTTTGTGCGTGCGATGTGCAATGCAAGAGATTGTGCAGGAAGTTGTGGAGGGCACAAATTACTTGGGAATGATGACTAAAGAAAGTATCATGGAGAGATGGACTTGATACTTTTCTTAGTCCATCTCTCCATGATACTTTCTTTAGTCATCATTCCCAAGTCCTGGCAAGGCAAGAAAGTATCTGAATATATGCAATACCACTTACTTGGCAATACTTTGCATGACCATATGCAATAGTCGAAGACCATTATCAATGCATTCGGATTGCAGGACAGTGTTTTTAAGGGTCTAAGAAAAGTGGGGTAGTCATGCCAAAATGGACTCAGGAGGTGGGGTTTTTGGTGTAGTTACACGCGTCATCGATCCCTGGCATGCGTGCTGTATGCGTTCTTACTCCCATTGACCGTGTCACGGTGTGCCCGCCCACCTCAGTCCAACTCTGTCCGGGCAATGGGTTGGGAATCAGCGTCTCGCTTACGTGTTCTTGCATTTACGTGTTTTGGGGGGGGGTGGGGAGGTGGGGAGTGGAGGGGTGCTTTTTTGGAGCTTTTCCTGGGGCATTTACTAGTCATTCAGCACGGAAAACGGGCTCCTTGCAGGTGGCAAAATGTTTTATAAACAGGGAAAAGAAACAAACTAAAAAGGGGAGAAACACACTTTAAACAACCCGCCTTTTTCTTGTATTTCACCCTGTAGCCTATTGTGGTATCTGTGGCTAGTCCTCCAGCTCATCAACCTCAACAGGCAGCAGAGACGTATTTCTCAGCCGTTATAACGTGGCACTGGAAAGACAAGCAGAAGCTCAGGTGAGCGCGTTGAATTTCTGTACATTCAAAAGGTTTGAAAAATGAAAATAAATCATTCTGATATGAAATCTTGCCCCAATGTTTTAAATCTTTTAAACTGTGATGCCTGCCAAGCGGCCAGTTGGCAGGCCCATCGCAGCAGCAAAATCTGTCGAATGAGGTGCTCACAAAATAACCCGGACTATTTGCGGGGCATGTGGGTTAGCAGCGTCGTGTTGTCATTCCTGGACACCCCTCTCGCGACCTCAGCCTTGCTGAAGAAGCTGGTTTGGAGGGAAATCGTCGTCATTCCCCTCACACACTTTGTGGTATGCGTGGGCACAAGGTGTGGATCCGCACTTCCCGTGTTCAGCTTCTCATTGCTCCTGTTCATCTATTTGGCTGGTACACACACACACACACACACACACACACACACACACACACACACACACACACACACACACACACACACACACACACACACACACACACACACACAAGCGGGCACGTACACACCAACGTGTGTGTGTGTGTGTGTGTGTGTGTGTGTCTGTGTGTCTGTGTGTCTGTGTATGTGTGTGTGTGTGTGTGTGTGTGTGTGTGTGTGTGTGTGTGTGTGTGTGTTCACAGATTCTTATTCATGCACACACACATACACACACTTATGTGCTGCACATTCACACACACCACACACACACACCACACACACACCACACACACAACACACGCAGAGAGAGAGAGAGAGAGAGAGAGAGAGAGAGAGAGAGAGAGAGAGAGGGAGAGAGAGAGAGGAGGAGAGAGGGGAGGGGAGAGAGAGGGGGGGAGAGAGGGGGGGAGAGAGAGGGAGGAGGGAGAGGGAGAGAGGAGAGAGAGAGGAGAGAGAGGGGGGGGGGGGGGGGGGGGGGGGGGGGGGGGGGGGGGGGGAGGGGGGAGGGAGGGAGGGAAGGTGGGGGGAGAGCAATGTGCATTGTGCAGCAATAAGCATTTGCTTGCTATCTTGCTTCAGAAACCTCATTAGCACCACCAGGAAAGGTTTATGTGGCTCTCAACTCATCTGGCATATAAATCGCCCGTCCTAGTGGAAACTCCAGCAAGGGCGACTTTGTGTGGCTTTAAGGCGCAACGTTCTTCCTTTTTGGGTCGGGATGGTCCCGATCGTGGCCATTTTCAAACTGAAATGTGACCTCACTGGCGTTCCCATTCCCAGAGTCACGCGACCCGAACCTCCTCCAACGACATTTTGAAATAGCAAAAAAAGGGATGCTGATGTACGACCCTGACGCTGCACACTGACTGGGTGTGGCCAGCATTGCAGTTTGAGTTCTGGATCGCGGCCTTCATTCGGTTCCCCCTTGCTTTCGCCATCTGCTTGTACACGAGCGTCCTGATTGCTCTCCGAGCCTGGGGCTTACCGTTGTGGCAGACAGTGGATGGATGGGAGTTCCCTCCCTGATGGCCAATGCAGTCGCGCTGCTCTAATCCGGCATTGGGAGGTCCAAGAAAGGAGAGGATTCTTCGAGGCCACTCCACTCTCTGCTACTTAGTTTGCTACTCTCTGTTGCTTGCTACTCTCAACGTTGGTCTTGCGGAACCCGCATGGCCCTTACGAGTAGTCCCATCGCGTGGCGCGCGAGCGACTCTCTCTCTCTCTCTCTCTCTCTCTCTCTCTCTCTCTCTCTCTCTCTCTCTCTCTCTCTCTCTCTGTGTGGTGTGTGTGTGTGTGTGTGTGTGTTGTGTGTGTGTTGTGTGTGTTGTGGTGTGTGTGTGTGTGTGTGTGTGTGTGTGTGTGTGCGTTGGGGGGGAAGATGGAGAGGGAGGGGAGAGAGAGAGAGAGAGAGAGAAGAGAGAGAGAGAGAGAGAGAGAGAGAGAGAGAGAGAGAGAGAGAGAGAGAGAGAAGAGAGAGAGAGAGAGAGAGAGAGGGGGGGTGTTAAGGGCGGGGAAGGGGGTTGGAACGGGCAGAGAGAGTCCATGCATTCTCAAAGCAGGTCGGGATGAAAAACAATTCCATTCACCAAGTAACAGACCTCCCAGAAAAGCAATCAAGAAGAAATCTCTCTGTGCTGATGTGAAGGGAATAATGACCTGGTCCCCTATGGCCCATATTTGATGAACTGTAAGCCAGGACGCATGATCACGCCGAACGACGCTGCGTTGGTCAGCTATAGAATTATCCACTCTTCATACAGTTTACTAACAGAAGACCGAGCACAATAGGAAGTTTTTTGATGCGGTGACTTGGCCGCAGCCCCCTTGGATCTAGATTTTAGACATTTCTATCGTCATCCCTTCAGCCATAATGGCTGGTCCTGGATGTAATATTTCCTTCCTTCCTTCCTTGGGGGTGCCCTTTAAGGGGTGCTTCCCGTCCTCATCCGTTTCGTATCCGTTTGCAACATTTCAGCCTTTTGAGTATTGTACAGGCTACCGGAAGTGATCGTGCACGTCTCATCATGCCCTGTGGACTGCATACATGTAACTTCTTCGTCAGGAACTCGTAGGCACGTGGAACCCAACTGGAACACTGTACGGCAGAAGATTCTCGTAATACCGAATAGCGTAAAGCCGGCAGACAGATTGCTGTTGTTCCACATCAGCTACAGCGACGAAAAGCGTAATAGCAAAATACAGTACTCTTATCGAGAAGTTGCGCAAAATAGGTCGTGGCCGACCGCTGTCTGCCACAACTTACATTGGCCCAGTCAGCTGCTGAATATCCGTCTTATGAAACAAGTGATTTACGTGAAAAGCCACGCCTGTCTGGTGACGCAGATATGTTAGTAGCGGCCTGCTACCCGATGGAGCCATCCTTTATGGGGAACAACCTGGTTGCAATCAGAACATAAAGCTTTCGGTTGCGATCGGGGTCCAAAAAGCGATGATTTGAGTCCCCTCACGTATCAATATCCTGTCCCTTTTTCGGACTCTCGTCATTTTGGGATCCGGTACACATACCTTTTTTCACCGTCTTTCAGTGACAATTTGTCCCGGTACTTGAGTGCTCGAATTCAAGTGGAATCCGATAGAACGCTTCTCGCGCCAAGGAGAGACATATTCGTGATTTCACCTTAGCTTTGGCAGGAACAAGGGTGGATGGTACCCTATTTAATTTGAACATCTCACGTGGCAATGGTCCGTGTAAGCCATCCACTGTCAAGTAGTGCGCTGGAGTAGTGCCACTGCTTTCCCATTAAATACCCAGGGAAGGCACGACCAGTCGGACTGGAAAAAGCTATTCGATACTTCTGTGGTGAAAATTAAAATTTTCGAAAGATGCTTGCGTCAAGGTTGCTCGGCGTAGCTCACCTTCAATCGGCAGATCCTTTAGCCTTGGAGTGCGTTGGAGATCTCAGGGATTTGTTCGGCTCGAGCTCGCTTGTATACTGCAGGTGAGAATTCAACTGCATCTATATTTCAGTGGTCAAAGTTGTTTGGGAGTTCGTTTCGGTTTTGAAGCTTCGTGGTTTTTGCACTGCCTGTTTCCTCGCGTCTAAAGAAACCCCTCCAGAGGTGTTCCATGATATACAAGGTTGTTAAATAGGTAGCTGATCACATAATTAACAATGTTCATAACACATTGGATGCTGTTGTTCTGCTCGGCTGTTGGTACCTTTGCGGATCGCGACCGGTGTTTGCAACTGCAATGTTTTTGCTTTTGGTCTCCGACCGTT
>MVGU01001703.1:32500-37500 GCA_002005505.1 Botryococcus braunii
TCGAAGGGAGGCAGTTATTTGCCGGAGTTTTAGCTGTGGCTAAATGGCTTACGTATGCATGTGGTTTTCCTCCGCAGATGCATGGGACTCAGCGGAAAACAGCCTTCCGAAAGTTGGGTGCTGGGTATTTTCATTCTTGTTGCCTTAGGAACTCGGTCTTCTTTTGCTTCATTGAATGCCCTCGTTAGCGAGGGCATTAACGTTGAAGCATCTGTTGGGCGTGTTCACATGTGTACTACTGTTACTATTTCTAGGGTATACTACGCAGGCTATACATTGTACTTCGAAATAATTGCTGATAGGTACATATATTTAAACTCTCTTGCCCCAGTGCCCTGCTGCAAGAGCACAAGCCAAATTTGGCCTGGTTCACAACATGTTTAAGGCACCCAATGGCGATGTACGTGTCGCAAACAAGGTCAGTGAGATTTATAGGTCCCACTTAAAGTTTCAGTAGGTAGTAGTTAGGTAGTAAGTCACAGCAAGCACGGACGTTTCTGATGCATGAACACGCAAGGTTGCGGTTTACGGCATGCACAAGAACTGTCGACGTCGTCTATATGGACGCCCAAATGCGTATGTATTGTCATGTCAGGAACTGCCTCCTGTGAGGTTGCGCACAGCTCGGCTTCCAGAATTGTTTCTAAAGTTGGTTGCGTATTTAAGGTTAGGTAGGACCTCAAAAAGAGGGTTGACACAGACCCGCCAATTAGGTCCTTTGGACCTATGCAGCACCAGTTTTGAAGTCGCCTGGAAGTAATAGGATGGGCGGACATGCAGGTAACCATGCATGCATATAAGTGGCGCGGGATACTTCCGACGCACGGTGAATTACACGTTAATTTGGAGACCTTCAAGATTTAGCCTTATCAGCCTCGAAGTTTGCCGTGGCAGATCCACTAGTGGACAGTACTGTCCCGATGTACCATTGTACAGTAACGGAACTTCGTGTTGTATATAATTATACACACATTTATAAATACAGGTTTAAAGACGTAGTTGAACCCTCTGTGGGCCAGTCTGATCAGACATCATGATGTAAAAGCATACAGACGGTACCGGGCACATGTGATATAGCCATAGGCCAACGTGGGGCTTTGCAGTTCTTTGCAGCATGATGCACATTACATTGCAAGACATGTCTTTAAATATTGCATTAATGCATATGTACGGGTACGTCTGCATTGCGAGGTATCTCCCTAAGGTATAAGCTCCCTGTACGGTTGCTACGTGGCAAAAAGACAGCATTCTGATTACAATCACCATGGCCTCAGGCTTCATGTAAATAAATGGGAGCCCCTCTGGCCCCTGGATCCCGCGTATCCGCGTGCAGAATTTTATGGTGTACGGTTAGGATAAGTCTCACTCTTCATTCTAAATTATAAATCAAGGCCATATGGGCTTCCTATTTACTGCATTACATATGTCATGCATGACATATGTCATATGGAGCGCTATATGGAGCGCGCCTTGGGAAAGGGATGTCCAGCAGTGGTCCATACATGTCACGCACGGCTGTAGGACTCCATGAGAAAGGGATATCCCTTTCCCAACGTTAACGCGCGCGCGCGCGCGCGCGCTCCATCCCATGCCTGCAACCTCCCGCGGGCCCGAGTGCATGTTACAACATATGCAGGCCGATAGGTTCCAAATCGATTCCACAGTGTAAAACCGAAAAAAGGGCTTCATCTCTTGTTCCTTGCTCCTTTCTGATGAAAGCCTAGGCACAAGAAAGAAGCCGGCTGCCGCCATGACACACTTCGGTACATGTACTGCATTGCTTTGCCATGGGCGTGAGTTGCACATCCACCTCACCTCCAGAAGCATGACGTTGCGTTGTTTGAGCTTTCGTGAGCAAACCAAGTCTCAGGACCAATTGGAGCGGTCCCTTGCAAGCGCATGCGCAAGGACCCGCTTTGGTATAATAATGTAGGACCTCTTTACCTTCCGTCCCCATATGGATATCCCGGGCATACGTATATACATGTATGGATATACATGTGCATACATAACATGCCAGTGGAACAATGTTCCGGGACAGGCACTGTTCCGGTTCTGGCTGGTCCTACCTTTTGGGGTCAAAAGTGAGCGTTGAGGTTTAGGGATAGGGCTGGTCTTATCTTTAGGGTTTAGGGTTAGGGATCAATATTGTCCACCCCAGCAAGAGGCATGGTAATGCTTTCTAAGTCACGAATTTATCGGTGCAGTATGCAAATGCCATTTTGAAGGAAAGCTTTCAATGTACGTACCTCCATGGTATACCTCCCAAAGGTATACCACGGTATACCATTTGCAAACCAGGGTAAACACAGAATAATTATGTAACTAGAGGTTTACCCTCCTTGGTGGCAGGCACCAAAAATTTTCTACTTGCGAGATCAAACGGGGACTATAGTAGCTCCGGAGCGGTTCAGTAAAATACGTGCAAGCCCTCCGCACCTCTGACTGGAATGCGATACATCTACATACACGCACGTGTATGAACGCACGTGTATGTATATATGTATACACGCACGTGTATGTATATATGTATACACGCACGTGTATGTAGATATACGTAAATGATACATGTACGTGTATGAAGATACACGTACGCGTACTGCAACAAGCGTATATGCTAGCAAGCGCTGTACAATAGGCTATAAAGCGCTTTACTCGAACCATAGGTAATATTCCTATAAAGGGCGATGAACCTATAAGGACATGACTATGTCCGAGACGTTTCGGCCCGCAGAAAACAGAAATCTTGATTTGAACATTGAGAATATTAATATTAATATTAAAAATATTAATTTTTATATCAATATTATATATAAATATTTATGTAAATGTTAAAATATTAGTATTGACATCGCCAACGTCTAGGTGCATACTGGTCTGCTTTCTCTTAGAACCTACACGCATATGAGTACCTTCTTACTGATTAGCAAGTAGAAGACTGTTCTGTTTTTTCTTTTAACGTACTTGCAAACTAGCACGTATACATAGCTTACGCACAACTCTTCAACAAGCTTGACTAGTCAAATAGTGCTGAAACGAAAAATGCAAATAGACGTTTAGAGAGATCGGTCTCCTTAAATTCAAACATGCAATTTAATCTTTAAGAATGTAAAAACGTTCAGCATCAACTTCCACCAAGTCCTTCTTGGTCCAACCTTCACCAATTTGCCTCATATGGTGATGGGGTGCAAGTTTACAGCAATAGAAGTCTTTCGAAAGTCGTGATGGAGCATCGCATTGCATGTCATCCCCTTATGTAATTACTTGCAGAATTTTTGCTCGCGATCGCCCCGAGTAGCACATCGACACACTCTACTCTTAAAGCAGGACTGCATGACTTACGACTTTCAACTTTATGAGTCACAACTTTACGATTGCAGAGCAAGGATATGCTCATTGCAATGTTGAAGATTATAGAGCTATGGTATGCTCGTCGCAATGTACCCGATGATCTAGAGGAAGTCACGGACTGCTAACTGGTAAGAGGTAGATGATGCTCATATGATCAGTGAATCATCGGATCATCACCTATATATAGCTACTATAATGCTACATATACTATTAATAGCTACCTCTTAGCCAACAGCAATAGTGACTTCGACTTGGGAGCCGAACTCCACTGAAGTGCCTCGCTCATGTTCATGAACATGGTGATCATCAAGTGCTTGCCGATGCAGGCAGGGATTAAACGGACCCCGTACAAATCCAAACAATGATGGGATTGTGCAACCCATTCCGTTTCCTTGTAAACGGACCGGAGCGTACAAGCAGGCCTTCGGCTTAAGATCCGTTCGCGCCAGCACGCTTGGGGTGCCCAATGCGCCGACACTGCATTATCAAATAAGATGCTTATAAGCGACCACTACTAATGCAGTAGTTCCCTGCTCCCGAACTGCAAGATTGCAAATTCCAGCTTGGGAGCCCGTGTGGCCCATCGAGGAAGTCCACATCCACGCAACACGTCTTCGCTCATGCATGAGCGAGCAAAGCGCCCGTATATATAGCATACATATATGGCCACCATTGAGCACACATATGCCACCCGCCCGCACACACACGCCCACACCCACACACACCTACACACACACACACACACACACACACACACACACACACACACACACACACACACACACACACACACACACACACACACGCAGGTGCACGTGCACGCACGCATGTGCACACACACACACACACACATATACATGCGCATGTGACTTTCATATGGCCTGTGGCATATATGTGCCATTCAATGAGCTTGTGGGCACATATGTGCATGTGGCTGCCACGTGGCTGCCGTTGTGCAAGCCGACGCTGCTACATAAGGAAGCATACATGTGAAGAGCTCACTTTTATCGACACAAAAGGTAAAAAAAAGAGGGCCGCAGATTTTGCCAATAGGCACTGGCACACGAGCGTTCTTGTAATCCCAGTTGCTACTGCAATTACCAAGAGCAACTCACAAACTTTGCCAAGAGAAAGTGATGGAATATCTCAGATCACAAATATGACGGGCCCGCAAAAGGTTGCACAGCCCGTTGAGATACGCTGTGAACACATTGCACGTAACCGCCGTGCGTCCGCCTCTAGAGGACCTATAACGCTATATATCTAGTCGCTACATAGCCCGTATACCGCTCAGTAGCTACTATAGGTTTTCATTAAGAAGCAGATGCTTACCGAAATCTTCTCCTTTAGAAGGTGCCGCACGCTCTGCTGACGCTTTGGCTGACCCAGCAATGATCCTTCGGGCCTCCCATTCGACCAGTGATTGGTCGTCACCACCACTCAACGATTGAACTACGCTGCATACATGCATGTATATCATATGAAGCCTAGAAACTTATAGGCAATGTGTACTTTATATTAAAGGGTGCAGCCTATCCTAACCGCACACCAGAAATCGGGCACGCGGGTACGCGGAATCTAGGTTACTTTGTAGTACTTGATCAAGCAGTACAAAGTTCGCAAGGTCAGGCAGTAACCACCCTCAACAA
>KV908773.1:0-7500 GCA_002005505.1 Botryococcus braunii
TAAATAGCATCTCGGACAATTTACGGAGAATGTCAAGACACTACCTACAGGTGCTTGACGCCGATGACGATGACATACCTGCTGACTTTCGATCGCACTGTATCTGTGACAGAAGCCCCGAGTAGGAGTGCACCTGGACGCCACCACATATCGCTCAGAGCATTGTTGCACAACAAAATCGGTGATGGCATGTTCCCACCAAATCAGCATCATGGGGCATGGAGTGTACTGGGGGTTGGGCACCTTTTCACACACATTGCCTATCGTGGTGAACAACTGACCAACTTCTTTTACCAACAAAGGAGTGCATGTGAGGAACGAAGAGAAGGTTGATCCTGAAGGCCACCTCTTAAAACAAACATGCTTGTCTGATTTTTGTAAGTTGATCAAGCTTTTGACCATCTCTAGCACGTCCTGGATCAACACATCCCTGAATTTGGGGATGGCCTGTTCCAAGACGTGCTAGAGAAAGTCAAGTGCCACCACTCATAACAAACAAGCTTTAAACATACCTCAAGGCGCCGTTTTGGGGAAAGTTTTGGGGCATGTTTGGGGCATCTGTAGTACTAGTACTGAAGGAGTTGAATCCAGGTCAAATGCAGGTAGTCCCTTCCAAGCATGCAATATGAGCTCAAGAGTGTTTGGAATGTTCATGGGAAATTACTGGGACGGTTTATGGGGTTCTGGTTTGCACTGGTCTTGAAAACCCAGTGTTTTAAGATACACTAGGGAGAGGTTCATACATGCTTTAGATCAGGCCTAGGCATTGGAGAAATATGAACAAATACGGGAGATACACACGTACGTGAGAGCATCACCCATACACAACACGTATGGCTATAACTAGCATATGTAACACTATAGTAAGCATGCATCAACACCAGATCAGGATTAACAATTGTAGAGATGCCGAGCCCACACTTATGTCGTACAAGCTCATGAAACATTTAAAGAGGGGCACCATTTTGTGCCCCTTTTGCAAGTACATATGCAAACTCGACTTGCCCTCAAGGGCCCTTCTGACCAAAGTCAGGGTCGCACCAAGAAACTCCATAACTGCAGCAATGCAGACAGCCTGCACACAAAGAAAAGTGTTCAGAATCATAACTCTTTATGGCCGTGTCAAAGCACTTACTTTTCTATGTGTGAAGTTCCTACTTATTCAATTGAATGAGCTTGCAAGCCGTCTACATCAGTGTCAAACGATTCCCTAGTACGGTGTACCAGTAAATTGCAACTTACGAAGAGGAATGTCAACATCCCCCACCCCCGATGGCAGCTGCGAGGTGCAGGGGCAGGTGCTATTTGCACTTGCAGGCATGTGCTATCAAAACCACTACAGGAGCTCGTGCATCACGACACATGGGTTGAATGGCGCCCTACAGCCTCAATGGCTGACTCTGCATGTAGTATTTCCTTCCTTCGAGTTCCTTACTAGAGATGGCTGGTCCTGGATGCAATATTTCCTTCCTTTTTAAAGATGGCTCTAAGGCGCTTTCGTGGCGCGAGATCTAAACCATGAATAATGGAAAGCCGATAGCTGGACACCCACGACGAAACTAATCGAGCTGGGGCGTCAGTGTGATTACACTTTTAAGTGGGAGCGAGAATGGCAAGGATCCAATCCATGCAATTAACTGACTCGGCAAAATTCTTACCTGTGTCATGGTGAGAGCTTTGGCGCCCACGCTGCTTCCAAATGAATTGGCCTGTAAACATCACATGTTCAGTCCAACATGCGCTGTTAGGCAGTGCTGCCACCACAGCAATTCAAGTCCTTGCAACGTCAATTGAACCGTCGTGATCCAAACGCGACAGGTAGGACCAGCGCTTCCAACCACAACCATTACAGCAGCCTTCAGCCTCAATAACCATCCTATACCATGATTTAGAACATCTAAAGCCATTGATATCATTCCTGCTAAAACGATGAGTTTCTCTCGAACCAAGAAAATGTCAGATGGGCACTGGCAGTACCTACCAAATCATTTGCTCCAATACCTGCAATGCACCCCAGCACTTGATTTCAAGTTTCTCTATATGCCACAATCGCCTATAGAGCTTGAACATAAATGGTGAGGCCGCCGCCATTTGTTTTCGGCAACCTTGGAGCACGAAAAGAGCCGGTTACGACCACCGATGAAACAAACAGAAGGTAGAACTTACCAAAAGCCGCAATAAAAGCTCCGATGGTGGAAACTGCGACACAGCAACGCGAAGTTCAGCACGAGCTCCTGTCGGTACAATAATCCCGGCGAACCAGCTTTGAACCCCAAAATCAACGGAGAACCATCTGTAAGAGTGGGAACTTACTTACAAATACCCACGTATACTGTGAATACCTCGCCATGTTTCCGCAAGGCCGCTGGCTCCACAGGAGATGAAGTACGTGTCGCCGATGTAAATAACAATTCTGCAAAGTATCACTCGGTTTCAACGGTCAGACACAAGTAAAAATGCTTTGCCAATCTCCTCGAATTGCAGCTTCTGCAGTTTGCAACTTCCGCAGCAATAATATTGCTGCTTTGGACGTTTGAACGACTGCACGCATTCCTGATTCGAGTTCCAAGCGTCTGTTGACCGTACGGAATCTTTTTTCGGACATTCGGTCCCAGGGATATAAAGATTCCTCACCCTGCTACCTCAAGCTGCCACGTCTAACCCCGGGTTGAACACCTTGCGACAGACCATGCCGTTCCGAACAGCCGCTTCAGTTCAGTGACATCACCCGTTATGAATCGCAGTACAACATGCATGTCATATTTTCATGTACATCCCAACGTCTAATTAGTTTCCCTCGTAGAAAGAGATGTGTCCCCAATATGTCCCAAAGGTGTTCCAGATATCTCTTAATGCATCCCAAAAATTACTGCTTTGTGGGACCACTCATGAGTGATCACAACCTGAGTTCCCAAACAAATTCCCAAGCATGTCCCATGGATATCCCAAACGTGGTTGGCATGACTCCCAAACGTATCTCGAGCACTGTTTTTAGGGCCCTTTTGAGACATGTTTGAGACATATCTCTTTCTACTATTGTAAATTTAGGGCTTGTGTAAATTTAGGGCTCTCGCCCATCTTCCTTTTCCTAAAATGATCCTGTTTCTAAGTGTTCACGATGAAACTATTTATGGAATTCCGGAGTTTGAAGTGCACACGTTTACACTGTTTTAAAATTGGTACTTACACGTACAAATCCAATATGTATCCACTTGCCGTACAAATGCGTAGTGCTCACCCTGACATTCTGCCTACAGTTGTGTTCTACCTCTATATGCTTTGCAAGCCGAACGCCATTAACGGTCCCTTTGTGAGGAGGTGATTTCAAATTCCAAGCAAACCTCGTTACCAAGTTACGGGCAAGCACTCCCCGAGTCTCTGAAAAAGCCCGAAATTCCTGTTTTCGCCAGATTTGTTCCTTTCGGCTCTTGCGTTCAAGGCCCCTCAACTGTTCCGTCAAGACGTTGCTCGTAGGCCCAGCCCACACACACCAGCATTGAGGCCGATACCTGGCTGAGGTTCCCTAAATACAGCTGTAAGCGTGTGCCAGCACACAAGTTTGTGTGTGCCGGGACATACACCTTAGCGCCAAATTTAACATTAAGAGTGAAGCCTATTCTAACCGCATACCATAAATCCATCACGCAGGGATGCGGAATTTGTGTGTGCCGGGACATACACACTTAGCACCAGATTTGTGTGTGCCGGGACATACACACTTTGCACCTTTTCCACAAGCAAAACTTCGTAACCTCACCGAGATTCTACCAGTGTATCATATGTACATCCTGTCAGTGGTGTTGCGTGGGGGTGTGCACATTGTGTGACATGTGTGGTACTGGTCTCAATTCAACCCCCCCCCCCCTTGGTGCTAAGTGTGTATGTCCCGGCACACACAAACACCTTTAAAGGTTATGTGAGAACAAAAAGTATGCCCCCGCCATACATACACAACCCCCTTTCCACCTAGCATAACCTAGAGGCCCAGATGAACCACAGAGGCGAACCAAACTCCCTGAGTATTACGCTTCACCGCCGCCGCCGCCATCCCCCCCGCGGGGGGGGGGGGGGGGGGTCGATATGTACAAAGGTATGTTAGCCCATCTTGCAATTCGGCTGCCCCCCGTTTGTGGTATGCAATGTGTTACTTTGGTTATGAAGGGTTAGATGAATTCATGAAGAGTGTTCGGTCAGGGTTTTGGTCTCTGCAACATACATATCGCTGTAAACTTGGTTGGGATTCCTAAAATCAGATGTGGCCAGCATCCTAAATTAGAATGTCCCGGGTGCATGGAGGGTCCTGATATCCCATGTGGGTGTACTAGATAAATGGTATAGCGTACACGTACAGGGTCTGTACCCTAACTCAGTCTATGTTCATCATATGGATAAAGGGCTTGCTATGCGTCCCAGTTAACTCTGTGGTTATCAAAGTTGCTCGTTAAGGGCACGTTTCTGCCGGTTTGATAGCGTGATTGCACAAACCGTGGGGTTTGGGGCGGATCCTTGCTCTGGCTAGTCTTCTTTATTCATGTTAGTTGTAACCCGTAAGCTCGACACCGATTAGGTGGAAGAACACTCCACACGTTTTCTAACACTCCACACTGACATCAGCAGTTGCACTGATAGGCAACTCACTCCTCGGCGAAGTGGCGACAGCGAGGAGGTCCTTCATCCAAAAAAAGTCAACCGCTGAGAGTCGACATAAGAAGTGGCGGAACCATGGCGCACATGAGCCAACAAAAAGAGCTCATCCAGTTCGAACTTTTGGAAGACGCATGTCGGATCCTGGCGGGTTGCTCCATTCTTCTTTTCTCGTCCTTAACATAATTTCCTTGGAGTGGGTCGGGGGAAGGAGTCTGTGTAACAGGATATGGGGGCTTTGCTGTAAATCCTACCCTGTGTGAAAGTTGTTCAGCTGCAAGAACTTATGGATGAGGACGCTACTTGTCGCGCTTTGTTGGACATGTCGCAGCATCTAAACAATTGCTCCCTCCTGCACAGCGAGTCACTTCCAAGCCGGACTCAAGGAGCACTGGCTGCCGCATTTGATTGGGGGGTGTGTGTAGGATTTCAACTGCAAGGCATATGGCCTCAGTTCAACCCTTCTCACCCTTGCAAGACCGGCTGCAGGACAGAGCTCCTTGCTCATGTTGCGCTTAGTAAATGTCATCAATCCAACGTTGAAAGGGCGCCAACGCTTGGTGGCCCACAAGCCAAACATATTAACATGGAGTCTGAAGAGCAAAAGCTTAATGCACCATTACTACAAAATCACATAAAAAGACCGACAACAGGACAGACCTTGCTTGTACAGCTCCCCATTATTTTGCAGAAATACCTACATCTTAAGGACGCCGGCCACAGCATCAATGCTTAGTGACCTGCCAGCCAATCTACTTCCAATCGCAAGGTCCCATGACCATGCACTTGTCCTTGCAACATGAAGAAGTGCTGCATTCAAGGTTCAGCACTGCACATTTTCTCCCAGTCTCGACAGCAGGGTACACCGTATTGCAGCCGTAGCACTACCACTATTATTTTTCGTCTTCATTTCTTAGCAAAACGGCTACCACTCTCCCTGGTCAAACCAACTGAGGAATGAAAGTGTGCCTGCAGAAAAACCTCGATGCCGCACAAGAAATCCGAGAGGTTGTTCACTTTTGCAGAGTTTGGAAGGTCACACTTGTTTTTTACGTGGAGCAATCCTCTCGGGATTTACTTCAAAATACACTGGACGCCATGTGCTCCAGACCTCGCAAAACTTACGGACATTGTCATACCACTGTTCAAATTACACTTCAACGCCTGCATGACCTACGACACCTACATAAACACGGTTTGTAAAAGCTTCGGGTTCAAAAGTGTAAGACAGATGACCATAGGCATCATTTGCGATGGTGGGCGCAGTTCGAAACCTTTATCTCTAGGGCAACCCCTGCTTTTGCAGGGCTCTGAGCCCCCTGTCATTCGGCCTTTCCTTTTGCCACAACTCTGATGAGCGAATAACACACCATGTTCTGAAGCAAGACCTGCGCAGAGAAGGGCGTCCGTGATAACAACCCCTCATCTGCAAGTTGGCGTGGCCGCACTAAAAATCTACCAGCAGACAATCAACGCACAAATGCAGCCGAAGGGTTGATATCAAAGCACAGCTTGGTGATGAGGCCAATGCAAATGCCGGGGGCATGGTGGGGGGACGGGGAAGAGCACACTGAATCCCCCGTACAAATAACTGGCACCAAGGACTGCCCTCTCTCAAAGTCATCCACGAACAAATACATTTGATCACTGGCCAGCAAACCAAAAATGCAGAAGGCAGCAGCTTCTTCTACCAATAGACCCGACATGGAGCCGCATCTCCAAACCACAACGCCATGGGAACTGAAAAGGCCACCATGCGCTACAGATTTCTACTGTCTAAAGGTCGGGAATTTCAAGAATGTGCCCCACGGGTCCACACTGCACGACAATCAGGAGTTCTGGCAGCCAAGCATTACTCTCTGAGTTATATGAGTGTCATCCCCTCACAAACGGGTCTTTCGCGGGGCAAAGACGCGAGACCCCGACCGCATGTGGACGCAACACCAATTCACTGAAGGACTCTCCTGCATGTCTTCCTTTGAGGTTCGGCCCCAAACACTAATAATGATCCTATTCTACCCAGCCACCACCGGGATTTGCGTAAACAAGTTGACACCGAAATGAGACGAGTGATCCGTGACGGAGGGTTGACCAGGTACGTGACAAGGGATTGAGCCTGGAACCAAATTATAGCATTGCATCACAGCCCAAGGATCTTGCAATTTTGCTTACGAATGTCTGCAGCAAACCATTTGGAAGCGAGATCTCGTTGGCATTGTGTGTTTTTAAACAACGATGAGTGCCTCTAGCAGCTCCGCTACCTCATCGGCATTAAGAGGCTGGACCCTCAGTAGTTTCCATCATCATCTTCTGTCCATTCTACTTCTTCTTCAGCTACTGCCGCCTGCCTCCTGTCTTCCGACGAGGGTTGCTGCCAGGTTGCTATACGCATTCAGATTCGATTTACTGGTTCAAATCTCAACTTTCACTGGTTCACTGGTTGCTGGCTGAATCAACATCGACTCTCGAGCTGCTTTTGAAAACTTTAAATACGAGCAGCGCATTCGGTCATATTGAACACAGGGAAGATCTGGCTGTGCAGGCCTGCAATGTCCTGGGGGACGTTGACCGGACTCTTGAACAGCTGGGTCAGAGTGGCATTGAAGCCCTGTCAATAAACCCGCAAACCGTGTCAACGCAGTGCGAGGCCCTTGAGTCAAAGAGGGACACCTTGTTTGCATGCCTTGCTTGTCCTTCCTCCCCACATGGGATTTCCAGAACGTCTATGGCAAGCAACGAGTGCAGAGGGAACAAATAGATCACGTCACTCACAGCATGCAAATGAAGCGGAACACAGTGGGTAAGGTGGACCCTTGCCGCATTACTCCCGCTTCCCAAGTTGACACAGGCATGTCA
>KV908773.1:12500-17500 GCA_002005505.1 Botryococcus braunii
GCCTCAGGAACTGATTGGGGACCAAAAAGTATGGGGTGTTGGAGGCATAGGATAGGTTCCCAACCAATTAAAAAGTTGCAAAAGAGAGAGCAGAGGCACGAATCACCACGAATGTCCTTGGGAAGCGCACTTAAAATTCGCCAACAAGCTGTTTCATTCTTTAAAGTGACATGTGAAGTATGTCTGAGCAAGAATTAAGTTTCAAAATTTTGAGGAGGCCCGAGGCATGTGAGACTGCAGTAGGAACACAGCAGCAGATGCAATAAGCACTTGAGGACCGCTACCCCAGGGATGCACACCTGTAGATAGCGGAAGACCATCTCTGTGTTATAATCAAAGACCTCAGCGGTCTCCCAAATGCCACTGACCACTTCGTTATTCTGAATGTCATCGTGGATCTGCGCCCACCCCAAGAGACGAAGTACTTCCATCAGCTGAAGGGAGCGTGGAGGGGCCGGGGGGGGGGGGGGGGGATAGACCCTCCGGCCACCAAACCAAACATGACACAAGGGAAAAGCCACAGAAATTCAATTTGGGGAGAAAATTCATTATTAGGATTTCCTATCGCGCACAGATTGTTAGGACTGCTGATCCGACTGGGGCCAGGCAGACGGAAGTTTTAACTGGGGGTGTGGATAATCTGTCCATAGAGATTCAAGCGCAGGATTTTGCCTCTTGGGGGGCATGACATCTTCCAGATTTAAAAGTAGCAGACCAAAAACGTGTCGGACGCACTTGCCTGTTAGTCAACTGGCTTGCACCCTTCATCATGTAACTCTACACACATCCCAGTTCGAATTGGTGGGCACGCTGAAATCCCAGAGCACAAGAGCTGGCGTGGCTCAGAACAGAGATGTTGGATCCCGTTGCAGAACCCAAGAAGAAAGGGGGGAAGGGGAGTGGAACAAGAGCACTACGAGTGGAGGCAAACTCGCCTTGTAGTTTGAGCCATAAGTTAAGATGCGGAACACAGAAGTTCCGCCCACCCACTTGGCAAATGCAGTGGCTTTGAAGCTCTCCCACTTCCTGTCACAGGCTGCGGAGCCGTCGGCAATGGGCTTGGGCCACATGCTGGCCTCATCTGCACGCCCTGTTCCACAAAGGCCGAGCGTCAGCAAAAACACACACACACACACACACACACACACACACACACACACACACACACACACACACACACACACACGCGCGCGCGCGCGCACGCGCACGTACGAGAGTTGCAGAGATGCCCCCCCCCCCCCGCCCCGCCGTGCTGCCATGAAAACAATGCCCTACCGCATTTGTTGCAGAGAAAGCAAGCATCCCCCCCCCCCCCCCCGGGTTTTTTTTTTTTTTTTTTTTTTTTTTTTTTTTTCGGCAAAGAAAGCAAAGGGTCTGCTTGTGGCACCTAAGTTTCTGAGCTGCGCACATGAAGTGTGAAAAACCAACCATCACAAGGACATAGCCGAGGACGGGTGCAAAGCTCAGGATGTTGCATTCAGAGGTCAGACCACAACCCCTCAAATGACATGCAACAGACACAACCCGCATCCCTTCCAATGTCGGGGGGATCAGGTGCGTGCATGACCAGCTGTAACAGACACCGCAGCTTGCTTGGATTCCCCAAGCTTGATGTCTCCCTCCCCAGACTCCTCAACTGGGCTCCCACCCTCCATCTTGTTGGACAGGCGTCTGCATGCACACAAGCCACTCATCAGAGTTTGGCCTGCTTCAGTCTATAGCTACGCCCCTCTGGGCGCCCTGTACCACTGGGAACTCCAGCGAGGTCGGTTGTGTGGATTTCCAGCTCAAATCTCTTCCTTTCGGTCCCGATCGTGGCAAATTTCGGACTGAAATGTGATCTCCAGGATTTCCCAGTTCCACACTAGCACGCACAATGCCCCACTTACAAAAAATGACGCCCCCCTCTCCCCCCCCCGGGGGGGGGGATTAAAATTCCTGCGTCTTGCCTGCCTGCTTCTGCAGCAAGCAAGACTTCGATTTCATGACGCTCCGCCCCTCAGTGACAATTCATTGCCTCTCCCTCCCCCCCCCCCGGGTTCATTAAGTTATGCAGCAAATCTGACCCAGATCTCTCCCACAGACTGCAAATCTGGTGCCCTCCTTGCCAGCCACCGTTCCAGAAGCTGTACCCTTGAGCAGGGGGTCCCCTTTCACTTGGCTCCCTTTGGAGACCACTTTGTATTTGGAGACGGTGGGCAGCAAATTGTGCACAAAGAGTCTCTCACCTACTTCATATGACCTGAAAGAGTTTCACGTGTGCGCGCGGGCTCGCGCGCGCGCGTGTGTGTGTGTGTGTGTGTGTGTGTGTGTGTGTGTGTGTGTGTGTGTGGGGGGGGGGGTGCGGGTGTGTGCATCCCCTCCCCACTCTCCCCCCCCCCCCTCTCTCTCTCTCTCTCTCTCTCTCTCTCTCTCTCTCTCTATCTCTCTCTCTCTCTCTCTCTCTCCCCCCTCCTCTCGGGCGCGCGTGTGCGTGAGAGGGGAAGGGGGGGGGGAGTGCAAATGTGACCTCTCCTCCATCACCGTGGATTGGGGATGGGATCTGCACAGGCACGTTCACCACACGCACTGCATTGCAGGTAATCAGCCACAAATGAACGGGTAGACAAGGCAAAATCCAGGACAAATCTGAGTTGTAGCTCGCCTGGTGCCCGTCAAGGCAAATGACGTGCAACAAAATGCATTAGACTGCAAGCTGTGTGTTCCACCTTTCCCCTCGTATCATAATCTTCTAACAGCCGTGCACCAGATCCTCATGACACCTTACAAAGACTCCTGAATTGGGCCAGCGAGGGGACAAACTAAAGATATTACAGAGTGGATTCCCATCCCCACCAGCTCAGCTGAAAAGGGAAGGGATGGGGAAGAAATGTTCTCATTGGGCATCCTCTGGCAATCAAGGCAGCTTATGTACCAAGTACATTACCATATTCATAAGCTAGAAACATAATCATAAGCAAGTACATAATCATGATCACAAGCTAGAAACAAACAGCAAAGTGAAGGGCCGCTGCAGTGCAGTTGCGAGAGGCACATGACATCCAAAGCTAGGGCAAGAGAGGGCACACTGAATAGCGATGTCCTCATCTTTGAGGATGCGGTTCCTGATCAAAGGCATGATGACAAACGCAGTTAGGAGGCCAAACCCCCCTCCAATGACGGCGCCAATCCAGGCAACTCTGGCATCAGACTGGTCTTGCTTCCTACCCCAGCAATGCACCAATCAGCTTGGTGTGCACAGCCTAAACCTCTCAGCACACGATGCTATCCCCCCCCCTTTCTCACTCTCCCCCCACACACCCACTCCCTCACACGCGGGCCCGCACGCGCGTGCACACCCGCATGCACGCGGGCGCACTCACGCAAGCACGCACCCATGCACGCGCGCGCGCGCGCGCACACACACACACACACACACGCCACACGCACGCAAGTACGCCCACACTCAGCCAGCGCGCACCAGAGTCACAGTTCGACTCGAGAATCCCGTTCGGATGTGCATCGAGTCCTGAACTGACTGCAGGGACACATTTGCATCGAAGACAACAAAACTGGCAACACAACCGTTTCCTTCTGCACCGAGCTTGGTTGCTAGTAATGCCGTCGGGGTGCAGCCACAAGTACACTCACGAAGTTTGGGCAATGTTTCAGGTGCAGTCATGGAGACTCCATTCAGCTAGGGCAATTTGAGATATTTCATTGGAGATATCACAGCGTTGATCTGGCTGGCTGGGAACACCACCTATCACCAAAAAGAAGGGGCCCACCAGGTATGGTTCTTGTTTCCGGTCTGAATGATGAAAGATACGATGAGCCAGAAGGTGCCACCCACGAGGAAGGGCAACACATACAAGGCACGTGTGAAGCTGTTCTTTGCGCGCAGAACAAATGTCCTGAGAGCGCCAAATAAGATAGCCGCCACAATTCCCGCGGCTGCAAAGCCATAAACACACAACACCATTTCCCTACGGCGAAGTCTCCTCCCAAGGGCATTGCTTTTCCGTGTCCCCAAATTTGATTTCGCAACTTGCATATCGACACACTGCAACTCGCATTTTTTCTGCATCGTTTAACTTCGGATTTTCCTTGTGCTGGTAAAGGGGGTGGGGAGGGGAGAGGACCCGCCGGGGAGGGGGGGAAGCAGGGAGGATCAAGGTGAGCAATTGTGGGAGGAGGTGCGAACTCGGACAGACCGAGGCCCCCCGGTGGGGGGGAGGGACTGGGGTAGGGGACGCACATTGAATAGGAAGGAAGAGTGGGAAAGATTGAATGTAATAGCATAGAGGATGGAAGCATCTCTGTTGAGGGGGGCCAAAGTTTGTCCTGACCAAACACGTGTATTCATCAGCATCTAATGACATGTGGATCACTGCAGACATGTGGATGACATATGGAGCTCTGCAGACATGTCGATTCATGAGCATCTGCTGACATGTGGATCAAAGCAGACATGTGGATGACATAAGGAGATCTGCAGACATGTGGATCCCTGAGCATCTGCTGACATGTGGATCACTGCAGACATGTGGATGACATATGGAGCTCTGCAGATACCGTGTATTCCTGAGCATCTGCTAACATGTGGATTAAAGCAGATATGTGGATGACACAAAGAGATCTGCAGACACGTGGAGTCACGAGCATCTGCTGACATGTGTGTCACTACAGGCATGTGCATGACCCGTGGAGCTCTGCAGATATAAGGAATCATCAACATCTGCTGACAGTTGGATTACTGGAGACGACAGGAGCTGTGCAGAAGACTGGACTCCTGCGCATCTGCTGGCCAAACATGTTCCCCCGAGAGTTTGCCAGGGAGGGAGGACAGGAAATTGGAGGGGGGACATACCAATAGGGGAGATAATCCAGGACAAGAAGATCACTGACATGCCCTGCAGGTAAGGGAAAGCAGCTGCAGGAGCTGACCAAACAACGGCTGATCCTCCCTGAATCGCAATTGACATACCCACCACAGCTCCAACTGCGACCAGCAGCAACCT
>KV908773.1:20000-21916 GCA_002005505.1 Botryococcus braunii
CACAGTTCACATGAAGGGGGGGGAGGAGAGGGAGGGGAGGAGGGGGGGAGAGAGAGAGAGAGAGAGAGAGAGAGAGAGAGAGAGGAGAGAGAGAGAGAGAGAGAGAGAGAGAGAGAGAGAGAGAGAGAGAGAGAGAGAAAGCATAGATACATGTGCAGGATAGGCATATAATTCGACTAGATTTCTATCATACCGTGATCACTAATGATTTGTAGCAATAACAAATTGGACCATATGTCCCGCTAAGCGTGCACAAATTTGGAAATTTTCTCTGAAGCAGAGCACAACCCACTTTTATAGATGGGGAAAGGCCACGCACCCAGAAATTCCATTACAGCTGCTACGCAGACGGCCTGCACACCATCAAGGAAGTGGTCCCAGACCCAATGCCTTAGCCCCAAAAGTCTGTAAAACTAACCTGGATCCTAGTAGCCCTTGCTGTACTTTAAACAAAGAACTCTCCATTGGAGGTCAAATGCAACAAGCCGTCTTTTGTTCTGGGCCTAAAATAGCTTAATCGTTGTTCTCAATCGCGTCTGAAAGGAGCAGCTTATAAGGACTATCCATTCCATCAATTCAACATGTGAGAAAGCTTTAACGCTTAGATCGTCATCATCATCGCTCAACGGTTGGATAAACCAAAAATGCAGAGCTTGGAGGACCTAGATGCCACGCGTGTCACCTCTAGAAGACTCGATCATGAGAGTCTCTCGTTCCTTCAATACTCTACGCTCTGGGGCCTCACCTGAAACATAGTAAGGGCTTTAGCGCCCACACTGCTTCCGAAGGAGTTTGCCTGCAGAACAGACAGTCAGATGATATCCGTTAGTCAGCTGACCGGTCCCTGTCGTCATTCCGCAAGCGCCTCTAGAGTCAAATCAAACGATACGCATAGCGGTGCTTAATAAGACCTAAGTTAACCAAAGTATGTTCGGGACACGACACATTGCGGAACCATAGAAGAGTTCAGCTGCGCCGGAGCTTCTTTACCAGTGCCCACAGAATCAGCCTTGCTTACCAGGTCATTCGCTCCAATACCTACGAAGAAATATCGCAAGTTAAAGATTTGCTCTGCAACGGAACTGAACCCAAGGACATCCGACAGAAGAAAAAGATGCCATGTTGGACAACCGCATGCCATGACCGTCCACACGGAACGGCGGAGATGCTGATTTTATAAAGTAGGTTAATCAGGGATCTCACCGAAAGCAGCGACAAAAGCTCCAATCGTGGAGACTGCAAAAAAGACAATACATCCTTTAGTTGTCGAGAAAAAAATCTACGTGATCACGAGGGTTCACTAGAATGTGTAGATAAACGAAAGCTATTCCAGCCATGGACCTACTCGCAAAGATCCACGTATACTGTGTAAACATAGCCATCCTGTTTTCAAGGAACCACTATGCTCAGATGGAGGAAAGCGGCAGATGGAGGAAGGGCGGCTGTAGGGTAAACCCTTGGAACCCGTCCTTTGTTTTTGACCTTTCACCTAGTAGCCCTGAAGACCACGTATCATCTTCAAAACACTGCTTATGTTAGGTCAGGAAAGCTCCCGTTCAAAACTAGGCACCCCTAATACCGAAAGGCCTGCGACATATCCTTGATCTGACGGTACGGAATCTTTTTTCAAATATGCGCACAAACTAGCGGGAAGATTCCCCACGTCGCCCCGTGTCAAGGTACCTTAATGGCGTATTCCAAGGACCTCCCACACCTGCATCTCATCGTGCCCTCTGGGCTGGACTGCTGTAATTCTTTTCTTTTCTTGATGAAATGAGGAAAATGTGCCTTTTTTGTGACATGGGGCCACACTACATTGCCATGAGATGCCCATCTGTTGCGTTGATCAACTGCACGCGTGCTACGACGCCCCTGAATGGTGCAGTGTCGCGGGCAGCTGCTCCTTTTAAGGAATG
>KV908773.1:40420-50420 GCA_002005505.1 Botryococcus braunii
AATTCCTGAATAATGTCGGCTTCTACATAAGTTCTATCATGCACTTCCCAATTATGCACACCGCATGCATATAAGTACATATCATTCAGCTACATACTTTGCACATCGGGTGCAATCCCCTATTAATAGGGTAAAATTACGCTTTACGTGTTCTGCTATATAGTTTGCATATATGGTTTGCTGACGTATATGTAAATATGTACAGCGGTTCTCGTACCTCGAGGTGCAATCATGATTGTGTACCTGATTGATCTTCTAACATATTGAGATAAATGCAGGGTACTCGGGGATGCAATTAGTACTAAATGCAGTACATGTGTCGTCTGTGCACACAATATGGTCACACGTGCGTGCTCAAGATTTTCTAACATATGGAGATAAATGCAGGGTACTCGGGGATGCAACCAGTGCTACATACAGTACATGTGTCTTCTGTGCACACGAAAGGTCACACGTGCGTGCTCAAGATAATATTGTGATGATAAGCTGATATCTGATATGCGGTCTCTGTAGGGCAATGCTTTTGACTGCCCACTCCCAGCAGAGGTGCAGTACATCCCCAATATGACATGCGGCGGAATGCCTGGACATCCGGCACCTCGTACTGGTGCTGCTACCAATCCACGTGAAACCCAAGAGGCATCGATTCGGTATGTTACATCAATGTCCCATCAACAACGTTGTGCATGATTGTCAGTGGCTCTAGTTTGCATTTTTGCGATCGGCCGCCCGGGGGGGGGGGGGGGGGGGAACTCTTTCAGTTGTATAAGTCGGCCCCAATTTCTGTTGCAGGGATGGACACACAGGACGTGGCAAATTAAGCGGAGGTGCCATTGCTGGAATCGTGGTGGGAGTACTAGCAACTTCCGCATTTTTAAGTGGGATCGCATTCTATTCATATTGGTACCACCCTTGGTCAAGGAATCGGCCTAGTGCTGCCAGTCCTGCTGGAGACGGCACACATGGCATCGAATTAATGCCCGCCCATATTCTTCGTTCAACCAACGGTTGATACAAAACAGCCGACATTGGATGCTGCGTATCCATTATATCTCCTGGTTGTCTGTATATTTCTATTGCATGCCATAGAATGCGCGAGGTTACAAGTGACCACTATTCCAAGCGTTGTCGGGCATTCTGCAAGGTTTAAGGCGGACGTGTTTCATGCCCAGATAAATAAGAGTTGTACATGTTGTGATTGTACTCCGGATGGCATCGGCTGATTGCCCACAGGCGCAAGTACGCGTAAACCTTAATGTTCTGATATGCACGCCACTGATATTATAAATACAGTATCTTAAGTGAGCGGCACCCCACCAAGCTATGTCCAAGATCTACTACCATGACTGATATGCGCTGCTAACACATATGCCTTAGATCATCATCTGCTGTTGTACTACATCTCCGAACTTTCTGTCCACCAGAAGGGGAAGGGTGTGGGGGCAACATAAAGGTTCTGCATGCGAGCCTTTAGAGGGGCTTCTAGGGCCTCATTCAGATGTGGATTTGTGAACAACCCGGCACGGAAATAGCACATCAGTGTGCTATGCAAGACGTGGTCGTAAAGCAGTAAATCGCCATTGTTTGAAAATATGAATCCCTTGCAGTAGTGAGATTGGTCTTATACACAGCACCGCTGCCCAGTAATGCGACATTGCAAGAATGCTCATGCATCAGGGAGCAATCCCACAGCCACTCTGCACAGAAGCCCTGTACCCCTTCAAATTTACTGCAGCTGCTGCCACATTCAAGCAAACGTCATGCACTGCCGCCCCCGGAAAATAAAATGCACTCCAATTCTCCCCTCCCTCAACCTCTCTTCCCTCCCTACCACTGCCTTTTCTTACCCCCTCCCTCTCCCGCCCTCTCTCTCTCCAACCCTCCTCTCTCTCTCTCTCTCTCTCTCTCTCTCTCTCTCTCTCTCTCTCTCTCTCTCTCTCTCTCTCTCTCTCTCTCTCCCTCCCACCCACCCCCCCCCTCTCCTCCCCCCCTATCTTCCCGTCTTTCCCCCTTTCCCATCTTGATCTCTCGGAATCCTCCATTTTTGCAAGCTCCCTTCCTTCCCGATCCCCACTGATTTCCACGTTTAATAGTGGCCTGTCCCGCCCGCTTTTCGGTCCCCTGCTTGTGTACTACGGAATTATCACACATGCCTTTATTGATTATACTGCATTTTTACGCAAAAACACACTTTCTGGAGCAACTATGTTTCGAGAAAAGGGGGGCGTGAGTCACGTCACGTGACCCCATAGGTCCAAGCCAACCATGGGTCCAGGGAATTGCTTAAGTGGTAGTGCTACTGTTGGGTTTTGTGCTTCATTATGTCATGTTAATTTGAGGTAATTATGATTAGATAAATAGCTGTGAGTTAACTTCACAGTTAACTCAAGGTGAGGATGCCTTGACACTGGCTAATCAATCAGAAGGATAAACATTATATGGCTGTCGTCTACTGTTACCTTTTGTGGCTGAAAAACCATGCATTTACCTTTAATAAAAACGTGCATGAGAGTACTGTTAGGATAAGGGTCCAAAACCTCAAGTTCTGGACCATTAGGGAGACAGGAATTCAGGAAAAGGGTCAGGAGTACTGCTGAATAGCGCAACCTTCACGCGCTGATCTGAGTATTGATAGGCTTAGAACCCGGAAGGACAGGCAGTCATTCGCTCTCTAAAGGCTTGTTCAAGCCGTCTCCTGTTTGACTCGTCTGTTCTCTTATTGTCTTGCTTTCTCTTCTACTCACTGTGTGTGAGCAATTCCCTGAAAGCAACAGTCTAATCTGGTAAGACTCCGGGTCATGACGGCCTCAGTTCGTTCACAGCCATGAGTGCTGAATATTGACTAGTTACTAACATAAGTGTGTTAATTCTACAGATTGTACACCAGTTCGACACCATTGAGTATGTGTGCCTGATTGAACTGGTGCAATATCTGGTAAGCCGGCAGTGTGACGTCTTGGTATTAGAGTAGTAATGTAGAAATCATGCAAGATACTAAAGGTGTTAGTGCGTTGACAGGATGATATACGTGTACGTATATTGATAATCTATATTTGATCTTTGACACCTTTGGATCTTGCAGATCACAGCTACCTATCATGGCTATTGTGCTCACGAGTCCAAACGCTAGCTTATGGTGACTGGGAAGGCCTGTGCTGAGCATGGGAAAACCCTTATCTATGAAATGCAGAGATTCCGCTCCTTCTTTCACCATATCACTTGATCAGCAGCTGAATGATCTGTGAACTGTGGCAACAGTCTTAAACCACAGCTTTGCTCCTGGTCCACACTTCAAACCACCTAAGCAGCCTTTGAGCAGGTGTGCCACTAAGGCAAAGGACACTTTCCAAGCTCCCCTTGCCCATGCTCAGGCCTTGACCAGGTAGCCGATGATCACTTTACTTGCTACACCGAAGGTTCAGACACACTGCCCAAACAGAAATTCCATTTCGGATGCAGACTACAACAGAACATATTAACACACTGCACAGCCGAGATGTTGGACAAGATAATCAAGTACACAGTAGCTCGGAAGTTTCAACAATCTGACACGGTCAGAGCCGCACCCTGTCCACCGATTATAGACTCATTCAAACTTGGGGCCAAGCTACTTTCTCCTACCGATGGCATCCGGGCAAGGTCAGTGCTTGGCCAGATAAAAGCTGCTTTAGTAAATGTGGTTCTTGCACAAGTCCTTGTCGGAGTGAAATGATGTATTGCCGATCCCCCTCCACGTCGAGGGGCACCAACGGTTGGCGACCCACACTGGCAATTTCCCCTGCAGACATCTCCTTGAATGGCGGGATCAGAGCGTGCACGTCGACGACATTATTCTGCATCCCACATTACCGTGCCCCCTAAGCACTAGGGCAGCCTCCATCCTGCCTGACAAGCTGTTCCATAACCCCTCTGCATCAGATTGCAGCCTTCATGGGTCGAAGGAAGGAGATGAGCTCGTCTGCTAAGCCTCTACCAAGCAGACACCTCCCAATTTATGGGTCCTCCACCGAAAGGTTGCCAATTGCCAAGCTTGCTAAGATCCAGGAACGATCTGGCGACAACATTGGCCCCTGGATCCAGTAAGCAGAAGGTATCGTCTGTGCCATAAAAGACATGAATTCCGCTGGTAAACCTCCACAATCATCTGCCAACCTCCCAAGCCCAACCTAATCTCAGTCAAGGCAGCCAATGACAGGGGAAGGAAGATAGGTCAGGTGCTTCTAGTAGCCGCTCGAAGCTTCAGCACCTGTCACAATTGCCTGTGCAAGGCCACAACAGGTCCCATGAGCGATGCTTTCCCTATTGCCTTCTCTCCCCTGAACTCCTGCATATCTATTTGTCGACCCGCTTCTTCATTGCTCTTCAGTGGTCGTCAAATATGAAATATGCACACGAATGTTATGGGACTTCTAGGCACAGGCAGGTACTGCCCATCCTTTCAAATAGTCATGTTGACTCTAGACAGTGAAGTATAAAGTCCAAAAAGTCCGCACCCCTACATCAGGCTTCCCTGAAAACCAAATCCGGGGAAATAGGGACGTCAACAATTAACTTCAATGAGAGTGAAACAAAATTGAGAAAGATCTGCAATTAATATTTCCAGACTTGCTTATGTGTTCTTCCACGCCTTGGATGCCATGGGTGGGCGTGTGGCTCGTCATCAAACCCACGTTCCTTGGCAAAGGCATCCCAAACATCAAAAGGAACCAGGACTACCTCTCGTCTACCCCAGAAGTCCAAGACGCTGAAACATAGCTGCAATGACCCGTCCCCTGTGTTGATGACAGACAGCTCCCCAACATAGCGCCGAGAGAAGTACCACAATGTCACGGCAGCCATGCCGCACCCAAACACCACGCTTCCGGCAAGAAGCAGCTGGAAGGGTTCCACGGTGCCCTGCCAGCACCATCACAAGAAATGAAGCCTGGTTGCCATCTTGCCTTGGTCCTCTTGGTCCTTTGCATGCAGCACGAACCGCAACACTTGCTATACCAGCTTCTTCGAAGGTCTCACTATATATGGCTCAGGCAGATCGGACTAGAAGGGGAGGTTAACTATGATGTTGTGGTTGAGAGCTTCACCTCAGTCAAGAAGGTAGCCATTGGCACTGCCAAACCTGCTACTCCTGCCAGCTGGAAAACTTTCAGCCTCACAACGACTTGAATTGGTATAATCCATCGGCCTTTGTACAAGACTACTCTACTAGGCCATTGTTCTCCTTTTGAGGTCGGGACATCGTGCTGATCGAAGAGACCGTGATGAAGCGTGAGATGGCGCATATTTTCGCAGCTTCCCAGCACTGCATCGATCAAATGCAATGGTTTCCTGCTGAGGCCCAATCCACACCCTTACGTGTACTATGGCAGCACCAACTCATCTAGGAGTGGCCATCATTGGTGACCCGTCCTTTATGCTGCTACATACCTCACCTTTGGAGAAATTTGATTATAGCTCCAGCCACATGCAGGCAAAATGGTCAAGTGCCGTGGTGTGCTGAAGGGTGGTCTATTCGACTCAAAAGTACGATCGTCGTCAGGCCCAGACCAGGAGCTGAAAGGCTGTGAGGAGGTCCAGATGCTCAGGAGGCTTCTCACCGAGCATCCTGCGGTCGTGACGTGGTGGGTCTTGAGCTGGGTACTTGGCCAAGCAGAGATTAAGTGCCATCGCTGCGTAAGGACAGTCGGATAGGAAGCAAGAGCCTTTTTTAGCATATTTTAGTACAACTAAACCATGAAAAAGGACAATAATCGAATCTTACACATCACGAGAAATAATAAAGTATAATCACAGCGATGAAGAGCAGGGCCGTCATGACCACAGCGTCCACATAATACGACCCGTTCGTCAACCTAGCCTTCATTAGGCCCGCCTAAGGGCTGCAGCTGGCTCAATCAACTCGTCAAATGTTTAAGTTGAAATTTTGCTATCCTGATGCTTGAAAGGTTTTTGACATTTCCACCAAACGTTTGTAGGCAACCGGTGGTACCAGGGGAACATGCGCTGGCCCAGCTGGGTACCACGAAACGTGTGGGTGCCTTCGAAAAACCGTGTGGGTCCCCCACACACTCTCTCTCTCTCTCTCTCACACACACACACACACACACACACACGTGTGGAGATCTCCCCCCCCCCCCCTCACCGCTTCCTCTCTCCGCCCCTTTCTTTCTTCTTCCTCCCCCACTCTGTAGCACACAAACACACACACACACACACACACACACTCTCTCTCTCTCACCCCCCTTCCCTCCCTTCCAGAGTACGAGAAAGGGGAAGGGGCAGGCGGGGATAGGGTCACAGAGGCCGTCCAGGATCACGTAATTGCAATCAAAGCATCGAAGCATCAAGTCATTTTCTGGGGTTGGCTTACTTTGTACGGAACACTTTCTGAGCTCAATAGACGATCAGGTTGTCAAAGTGGGACATCAGGACATGCTGACTTGAACTGTTGTCCAAGAGTTGTATTTACCGATTAATCAGATAGCCAGTACATACTCTGTAGTCGCCATGCACCATACAATTCAAGATGTATAGTAAAGCAACGCGTCCGCAATCTTGCAGGCCATGTTCCAGTCATTGAAGCCCCTTGCGGTTCACTGTCCTCTACGACCCAGCTTCTGCTTTGGAAACCTAAATGCTCCTATCGCTTTTACCATTTTACCATTCATGCACACGGTAATTACCCGCCACAAGACATATGTTTTTCCACTCTCAGCACCCATAAACTTAAAAGCTGTAAACAGCTTGTAAGCTGTAAACCCCCTGTAAGCTGTAAACACCTTGTTTACAGTGTTGACACAACACCGCTAATACAAGCAGACATCCTGCGGTCGAACTGCTAGCTATTCTGTAACTTCCAGGCACTCGTACAGGATCCGCACCTTCTTAGATATAGTAAGCATGACGCCCTGAATGTTCACATGCTCAATTCACAACTCGTACTCCATGGTTTGCAGACATCATAAGGGCCACGCCGTAACTGAGGGACCCCTATGTTGCAGATCAGTACCTCGCTGCTTCATTATAGTATTCAGGTTACTACAACGTACTCATGTCATATAAAATCCAAAGCCGCTAAACTTTTGACCACGTAGTTGTACATCTACAGACTCATTACTGGATTCAAAGTAGGACATATTGCCCATGTCAGAGTCTTGGAAGGGAAGGAAGAGTGAGTCACACACATCAGGTGACTAAACCTAACACTGGACATGCCTTTTGACACCGATATTCCTCTTGGCAGCAGATCCATCGATTAGCCATATGTTATTAATATTGCTGCATATTACATGGGTGGTCTCCCTCAGTTCTCCACCCACGAGAGGTGGAGAACGAAGAGTGGACCACATCTGGACTCTATACAATCAGAGTGTTGTATTTGACGATGCGCTCTCGAGAGGCTGCACATGTCTTTGTAGGGCTGTGTATGTGAAGTAGACCCACATCTGTGGTGCTGATGGGTGACAGTAGTGCCCACACTCCCAGCCTCTGCCAACATTGCTGCGGTGAAAGGCCCACATAGGGACTGTCACATTGAAGGTATCAATGATTGGTATCCCTGCTCTAATCATCACATTTCTGGCAACCATATTCCTCCACAAGCCCGACACTGCTACAATCATATTTGGATCATCCGTATGCAACTCTAGGTTTCTTTTCAAGGTTACGTTCTGCCAAGGCTGGCATTTGAAAGGTGGTTGCCCGAGGGACCTGTCAAAGTGCCCATCTGGATGTGCAAAGTGCTTTGGCACCGCATCTTTCCAGAAGACATGCTTGAAAAGGTCCCGCTGTTGGGCTACAAAATCTGCAAATAGTCCCAGTTAGCACCATGGATGCAGGCAACAACTTTACCACACATACTTTAAGGTACATCGCTTGATGAAAGCCCCACAGCCAAAATGATAGAAATGAAGGGAATTGGAGCACGGTTGCACACTAAAGGAGGCAGTACTTACCACTAGTGATAGGGACACCGTGCAACAGTGTCAACCCTTAGAGAGAAGGTTTGACAGTGACAGCTTCGGGGTGCACTAGAATGTCAGGTCCCAGGAGGAGGACCTGCTACCTAGAAATTGGACTGCACTGCAATGGCAAGTCTAGAAAGAAATCTGATAGCTTCAATTTAGACTGCTCTACAATGTCAGGTCTCAAAGGGAAGGTCTGATAGCTGATGCACTAGGGCTACATCGCATTGGTTCTTCCAAACAGCCCAGCCACGGAAGGAATTAACAGAGCAGTAAAATCATTTGGGTGGCCTTTACCACACTTCAGAATTCAAGTCTCAAATGCATCGGACAGGTTATAAACCATGGTTTCCCTGAGTCATGTTCTGGTTCCACTCAGTTGAACTTGAGTTCTCACCTGTGAATTTCGATAGAATAGACTCGTATGTCTCTGGCTCCTTGTGCCAATGTGAATAGTTGACAATGTAAATGTCGTCTGTTCGAGCAAGTCCCAGCTTCCTCAACAAGTGCATGGAGTCCTGGAGGACAGTAATGTGCATGTTGGCTCGTATGAAGCAGATGCGTGTTTCCTCCGGCAAGACCTGCCCCCAAGTATTCTACATCTTACAAATGTTTTGTTTGGCCCCTAGAAAATTCATATTATATTGCGACTCAGCTTATTGCTACAAGCTCCTGCTCCCTTCTGACCTTGTGACCATGTAATTGTTGTTCGCTAGGGAAAAAAAATATTGCATACCGCACAGTGTGGGATGTCATGGCGTGCAGATGACCCTGCAAGGTCTCTGAAGTCCTTCAGAACGGCGGTATTGTCGATTAATTCCAAGTGATCAAGGCTCCAAAAGTCACGCATAAAGCACTCCAGAGCAATGTGAAGGTCCAGTGCCTGCATGGCTATCTGAAAGTGTGCGACTATTTTTGGTTTCTGCCATCTTTAAAAAGCATCTGCCTGATTTGTGTATTGGGTGGGAGAGGGTTGGGAGCTTCCAGGGACAGGGAATGCAGGTGTACTTGTTGAAATGGGGTAGAGATCAGTGGGATGTAAGAGGAGAAAACACCTTTGCAAAGAAGGAACGAGAAAGGGGTGCCCAATTTCAAAATCAGAACGCCCTGATGGGGACGAAGGGAGGGGAGCAGCAGAACCACAAGGGAGAGCGACATGGCCGCCCCAGAGTCCGAGGTGGGAAGGGAAGGAGGCGATAGAGAGAGTAGGTGGGAAGTTGCAGAGCGGCGGAGAGGGGAAGGGAAGGGGATAGAGGGGAATGGACGAGGCACTTGCAATCTTCTAGGAGCGAAGGTGGCTGGATATTGAAAACATAGCTGAAATATGCAGACAATGGAAAGGCACCCAGTCTTGACGGACATTCCACAGGCATCCCACAGGCTGCTCCATTCTGTCTCTTTAAGAGAACACCTAGGTTGGTCTCAAGAAATAGATTTTGGAGATTGCATTCATGAATCGAACCGCTGAGCAACTGAACACTTTGAGTGAAAGTACAAGTGTTGGTTAAGGGGATGCACCTGGGAGTCACCAATGACCCACAAGGTACGATATCTGAGATATGGCCATAAGTCACATGGTGTCAACTGTAGAAGGTCATAGAGGCCAAGTTGCTGAAAATACAGGATGGCCTCAGCCGTCCGTGGTAAACCACACAAATGTGCAGTGTGCTGAAATGGAGTGGATCGATCCTCCCTTGGTCTTCGAAAGTGGCAAAAATCAGCAATGTCTCCTGATGCGCCACACTTTGAGCAATTGGGCTTCCTCACTCCTCCAAACAAGTATGGAAATACGCCTGCGCGGATATCCTGCAAACAATGCTCTCCTTGCACTTCTTGGGGAAAATCAGGAATTTTCCAACTTCCTACTGTTCTCCAGGATGCCTTCATTAAAAGAGTGCATGGCAGATGCGCAACATTGGCTTGCCTGCTGGGAAGACTGTCTAGTTATGCAAAAGCGGAAAAAAAAGAGTTTAATTACCTCGATAGTATGGCGCTTGTGTGGAAAAGGACATGACTGTGTCGTAGTGTAGTTCACAGAC
>KV908774.1:0-7500 GCA_002005505.1 Botryococcus braunii
AGATCTGTCTACACACACACACACACACACACACACACGTGCATGCACACACACACACACACACACACACACACACACACACACACACACACACACACACACACACATGTGGCACGGAGACACCAGTGCATTCCTGATACTAGCAAGGGGAAAGGTTGGGCGACACAGATCTTAGTGAAGGGGGGCGGAAGGGGGGGGGGGAGGGGAGGACCTTCTCGGCGGGAGGGGGCCCTTTGCCTTTGGGGAGACGTTTGGGACTGGTTGCTTTTTTGGCAGGCTTTGTTGCAGTGTTCACCCTCTGGGAAAACAATTTTGGACTGTCCGACAGTGCTGCTTACATAGTTTGTGTTGACCAGGGCTAAAGTGTTACACAGACGACTTGACCTGCAGTCTCCAGACTTGTACATAATATGTGTTGACCAGGGCCAAAGTGTTACACAGACGCCTTGACCTGCAGGCTCCAGACTTGTGGCTATTTTCCCAGCAAAGGCATAGAGTTGAGTCCAAAGAAAGGCACAGAGCTAGTTTGTCTTTGAAGTGCATTGCTGTCCAGGCCTAGCTAGGCCTGGCTATAGCTATTTCGACAGGCTGCTGTTCCTGGGGAGTGCCGGTATGTATAACGTTCAGATCTCTAGTGATCTGTGCGTTGTCTTCTCACATGCTTAATTCTTTGACTCTTTCGAGGTCATTTGCGGCCAAGACAATGTCCCGTCCCGGTAATCAGAATCTCCATTGATCTCCATGGCCACGTATGAACCATTACATGACCACGTATGAACGATTAGGGAGTCTATAAAGAACTCTCCGACTAGCTTACTGGTGAGCCGGACAGGAATCATAACTAATCAAACTCAATCAATATTTCTTTTAAATTTGGGTCAAGAATATATGGAGCGCGTGCGAAGAGATCCTTGAAAGATATCCCTTGGAAACATTTGAAACTCTATTTCCTAGACTACGGTACTGGTATTTGTTTTCGTGTTCTCTAGCACAGCGAAGAGGTATAAGGTCTGTTCGGACTCGCTGCTGTCCCCAGTAGATAGGTAGTGAGCTCTATAATGGATCAAGAAGATCTTTTTAAAGGGCAATTGCACCGGTCGAGTTCGCTTCCCTTAGCTACTGAAGAAGGTTTAGTAGCTTTTGGAGGGTACGATCAACAGCCTCTTCAAAACATGTAACAATCACTGGGCCATTTAACGGCCCGGTGATGTGCTGAGTTTAGCGTATACGCATCACAGGCCCTTCCAGGATTTCGATTTCGTTGGTATTTCAGCGTGAGCCAACCGACCTCTTGCAATTGTGCTGCCGGTAGACCGTTACGTAGCCACTCTACAGTACCATAACGTGGAATCAGCATATAGCTATTAAAAGACAACTGGCACGGACCGTAGCACTCTCACAACATCTTTGCGACACGACCTTACTATAAAGCATATATTACCCAAGTGTGATTGCTGTAATATATATCCGACTCTGTGGCATCCATGGATGCAGACCTTATCATCAGATGTCACTAGAAGAAGTGTGCCTTAGCAACTAGGTACGCACCTTATCTAAGGAAATGTTTAGCGTATAGATAGCCTAAATACTAAGCTTGTGACAACAGTTAACTAACGTGGCTCTTGTTCCTGACCGGTGCGTCTTAAGTCGGGCAAACGTTCACTTAATTTAGGCATTTGAACTCGTGTCCAGGCACCTCTTGCCACCGCTGTATAACTATGACAAGAGTTCATAAGCTAATATCTAGTAAGGTACCTTGTGATACATACCTCTGTGGTATTTAGTCGTTTCTCTGAACACAAAAGTGAGTGGGAATCCGAGCCGGGGGCCGGGTAGAGTGCTTACACTGTGTACAGACCAGTGCTTAGTCTGTGTGCAAACCAGTGAGTGCACTGGGTACATACCAGTGCTCAGTGAGCACTGCTCACTCTAGGAATCAGTGTGCAGATTACGTGGTACATACGGCCGTCGGCATACCGTCGGAATCATTTAACAATACTCTTAGTTGATTTAAAAATGTCCACCGTAGTATCGCTAGTACTCTAGTTGTTTTAGAAATTTCCACCGTATCGCTAATGCTCTAGTTGTTTTAGAATTTCCACCGTAGTATCGCTAGTACACAGCGGGCTAGGGAGCTATATTAGATCTATAATTGCGTCTGCACACATATATCTGCATACTTCACAAAAGTAACTTAGTTTACAGTCACTATATGTGGTGACTGCTATGTACAGTAGCTAACACTACTGCTATGTATACGTGCGGGCCGGCACCTCACTCTAAAGTTCAATAAACAGATCTGTTTATTAAACTTTGCATAACAACCAGCCGGTCGACACGACTTCTCTAAGTCTTCAAGATCTAGATCCCTGTAGCTCTCCGACATTCCCTGAATTTCATGAAAAAGCATCACGAGCATGCGATTATTTGCCTCCCATCCCGGAATGGTTGGTATCAAAATTATGACCTTTTGCCAAAGTCTGAGAATCGACACTGGTATGAGAACCCTTGCTGGCCTTCCAGGATACGTATTAATATTCCGATATATTGGAACATCATGCAGTTAACTACAACGTTGTAGCTACATTACTGCAATTGGCGGTAGCTAAACTTCCGTGCTTTTGCGAGGTACGTATAAACGATTAGGCTTGAAGCTATGTATGAGAATGTTCAACTCTATGTTATATGTTAGACACGCAAATATATATATTCGTGTGTCCTGAATCCCGAATGGGGTGGTAGCAACAGCACGTCAAAAGTGTTTGGTACTCATGTTTGACTTTTGAGCCGTTCATGTTGTGTGTAATGCCTTGATGTATCACATGTAAACGAAATTTGTATGAGCTCGAGTGTCGTTTACATTCCACGAAATACACTATCCATCCACCCATCAAAAGAGCTATCTAATCAGCTCACTTGACTGGTTCAGAAATTTCTTAACCCTGAATGAAAGAGGTTCTCTGCTTTCACTACAGAGGAATGCAGTGAAGTCCTTTCAGGACCCTCAAAATTCTCACTCCATATTACATGGGCTTGCACATGTCGTTAAGATTGTTATCCAGTTGTGACCGTCGTCCCAAGTAATTACTCATAAGATTTTGAGACAGCGTCAAATGGCTCCTTACTTCAGCGTAATCAATTAACCCGGAAGAAAATTTCTGAATTCCAGTATTATGTTGTTTTATCCTTGGGTTGATGGTGCTGATTCATGCTCATGAGCATCCTTCATTGCAAATTGTATTTTGTATTCGCGTTATGGAACGGGTCCGGAGGGATGCGTCCCAAAAGAATAATAACTTAGCATATATTTGGATCAGGACCCACTTCTAACAATGTAACTACCACACGTTGTCCGTGGTATATTAATGAATGGGTACGCAGCCATTGGTTCATGAATGTTAATGAATGTTTAAACAAATGAATTGAGTCATGCGTGCTTTTTCAGGGCTTTCTTTAAACAAATCAGCGGGGTGAAAAACACCATAGTTGCAGACTTTGCATATTTGAAATGCCTTTTCTGGAGCTTCTCGTCTTTGTTTTCAGACGCCTATCCATATGTGTGGTGATATACAACACTGTAAGGGGAAATAAAACCGACGTCATCAATCCATGTACGTTAAGACCTCCTCATATACTATAAGCTTCATTACGTAATGAATATACGCATACGTTGGACTGTACTTGCAGGCCGTTTATCCTCTTCCAAGACATGCAGGTTTCTACCCCACTAAATACATTGGCATTAACCTAAAGGAAGAAATAGGAGGGGCCCGGGGGGGGGGGGGGATAGCTATAGGGAATCGTGTGATTCGCTAGATACATGATGATGACATACATTTCGATAACATATGTCACCGGATTCGTAATTATACGCAACATCATGAACACTTTGAACATTATGATGCTATCGAAACAATATGTATCAACTGTAACATATTACTTGTTGATATGGGGAGACACATGACCACTGCACAGTAGATGTGTAAAAGTCTGCTATCAATCGATCAAGGGGACTTGCGAATGCATGCACGACTAGTGAAGATGTGGGCCATGTCTGAACCATGACAATACAAAGTATTACTGGCTGTACGAGCATATGATCTTAATTAATAGTCACAATGCATCACTTCAAGCACTAGATGGTCTTAACTTTGTACACTTTCAATGCAAACCAGCTATGTTATAAGCACTATATAGTGCGAAAGTGTTGCATGCCGTCATAACAACATGTCAAGAAGAGCTAATTGGCTCTTCTTGAGCTATACCGCTGTTATAATTTTGGCATTGTGTATGCTTGTAATTTTATGAAGATATGGTTAGTACTGGTAGAGTACACTTAGCTCTGATAGCTTATAAGCTACTAATTAGAAGTGCTTACATAGGATCTCCGCAGAGACATTGAGTTGCACATTCCCTTCGATAATTAAATGAATTAGTCGATATTTCGCATTGTACAAATTATAGGAACCTTTTTATTCATATCCAGAATACTGACCGTTTGTAACGCAAATATGAATAAAGGTTCCTGTAGTTGGTACAAGAGCGTGCGGTATGGAAGGAACGATTTTTACTTGGACCTCTAGACGGCATTTCCATTGCGACTCAATACTGAGTCATAGAGCATCTGCTTGCTTCAGTGTCGGCTATGTGGTCAAGCAAAAGAGTGGAAGGAAAATACAAAAAACGGATTCTCTGAATTTAAACAGAATATTCACTTGTGATACCCTTAAAATATATAATTCATCCGGATTACGATCTCACCCACATAAACGTTTGATGTCTAAACACTGTCATCAATCGAAACCACATTTGAAGAACTTCAGCATACACGCGTTTAGGATGAAACGGATTTAAGAGGTTTTACTCAGCGGCGAAGCATTGATCAATGCTCCATATAACATCATGATGCGTTATGAAGGAGCTCTCGACTATCATTATTAGCTTATCGAGTATCATGTTAGCATTTCTCCGGAGATGGATCCATGGCAGATTCCGCTGGTTAACCGCTGGCCAACGTGTAGTTTACATTAACTAAAGTATGTAAATTAACTGGTAGTACTTGATATTAGTATTGCTTTGCACGCCTAACTACTTTTGAATCGATTCAAGGACGGATATCTGTTCTTTCAAGTCAATTGAAGCGGTACCCGTCCAGCTGCGGTATACCGAGGTTGTCGAACAACGTTCTTAAAAGTATTTGGGGGAACGACTAAACCCGAATAAGGAATTAAATGGTTTTACTAAAAACATATGATTTCTATGTACTGATACTCGCAGGACTGAAGGAGTGCTTCGCGGGCGCAGGCCTAGTGGATTCAGCGGTGTCCTACATTACCGGTGCACCACGTCCGTGTGACCGTAGCAGTACTAGTAAATTCGGAAACTTAAGTCATGGGGTCTCGTCCGTGATTTGTATTCTACTGGGTTTTCTAGTGCTATATGGCGCACAATCGTTATTGTTGGAGTGCCTAGACTTATTATTTGACATATTGTGGTGGCTACATCAAGCTCATGAGCTTGCTTTACAGATTGGTGAATCTGTACAGGCCCATGCATGGCCATATGTACAACATTTTGCTGTACAGATTTACCAATATGTACAGGCCCATGTTGCTGTACAGATTGATCAATCTGTACAGGCCCTTGTACAATTGTTGGTGGGCCTGTTGAACATGCTGCAGATAGCATGGGCCTGGTGTGCTGGCACTGGTGGTGGCGACGGTGATGGTGATGGTGGCGGTGATGATGGTGATGGCCATCACCATGACCATGGTGGCGCCGATGATGATGGTGATGATGGCGCTGATGATGATGGTGGTGGCGCCGGTGATGCTGGTGGTGGCGCTGATGATGGTGATGATGGCGCCGGTGATGGTGGTGGTGGCGCTGATGATGGTGGTGGTGGCGCTGCTGATGGTGGTGGTGGCGCTGATGATGGTGGTGGTGGCCATGGCGCTGATGATGTTAGCGATGGCGCCGGTGATGGTGATGAAGGCACTGGTGATGGTGGTGGTGGCGCTGATGATGGTGGTGGTGGCGCTGATGATGATGGTGGTGGCGCTGATGATGGTGGTGGTGGCGCTGCTGATGGTGGTGGTGGCGCTGATGATGGTGGTGGTGGCGCTGATGATGTTAGCGATGGCGCCGGCGATGGTGGTGGTGGCGCTGATGATGGTTGTGTGGCGCCGATGATGGTGGTGGTGGCGTTGGTGATGGTGCTGGCGCTGGTGGTGATTGGCCAGGCCCCCAAGTGGAGAATATTATTGAGCAAGTTGGGCTGCGGGAAAGTGCCGGCCTAATACCAAACCCAAATTTGGTATTGTCGTGACCACCTGAATGGTCGTGACTGTTATGGCAATCAGCGGTAGAGTATTTGACTGAGGCAAAGAGATCCGTTCATGAAGACGAAGATAGCGACTGATTACAATGCGTGAAGTTCTCGTCTTAAATGCGACGCAGAGCGGCCAATTATAGAATGTACGCGTTCATCTAAGTATATATGAAAACCAGAGAGAACTGTACGGGATCTCCCCATGCACGCATATGAAGTACAAGGTAATGGTTGTCTTTACAGTGACCACCTTTAAAGGTCGTGACCACCTGAATGAATTCATATGAGATTGATAGAACCCCCGTGCTAACAGATATATAATTACATACATCTTCATGCAAAAATGCGCTCATTGGATCTGAATTTATATTTCAGAAATAAAAGAGAGTTGCAAGCAACAACATGAGAATGCGAGCACGAACGTCGTGTTGCGCCCATAGGAATATATACATATGACACCACCATGCATATGGTGTCATTATGTTGTTGCTGATCAGTTTGATCATGACCAGTTCGGGTCGAATATTAATGAATGAGTCCGAGTTCTGGCAAAATCAGTCGTTTGAGAGCGGATGAATCCGCTGAATCCGACGTTGATGGACTCCAAGTTTGGTAACAGCAAGAACTTGGTCATTGGGCCTTGGTAACAGCTAGCACTTGGTCATTGCCACCACCTGGCATCATTGTTTCAAATAATGCAAAAATATACATAAGTATACTACTAGTACATATTGAGTTGTACAGCAGTTGTAAGACACATAATGTTTAGCAATGCCAGGCATATGTTTCAGAACATGTGAGTCTACTGTCTGTAGGACATTGCCATGGTGCACGTGCTATAGTATTTTATAGAATGTTAGACTACTTGTATTGGAAACATGTCCAAATGGACATTCGGAAGGTCGCAACTTCGAGGACTTCAAGGGCATTGTCTGCGAATACCGCAAGGTACAGGCGTGCCACGCGATTCAGGACATCTAGGACCTTGTATTTGCAGCATGTAAACCAAATGTAACTTTTATGGGGGTCCCGAGTGTTGCCTGAATGTTGTCGAGTCGCGAGGGCGACCAGAAGCCATTGCCCGTAACTGCGCATGCATTGTGTAACAATAAAGAAGCCCCCTTGGCCCCGATAGTATATCAATATACACGCAAGAATTCGGAAATACA
>KV908774.1:12500-15000 GCA_002005505.1 Botryococcus braunii
AGCCCCCTGACCCCCCCCCCCCCAAATAAAAGAAAAAAGGAAAAACAAAACTAGGGTTATCCATAGATTTAGATTCATAAAAGTACACACAGCAAACGCGGCCACCCACACCAAGCATGCCCGCGAAGGACGCACGGGTGCCTGCACGACCTTGTACAAACAACTGTACGCCCCACCTCCAAACCTGCAGTAAAACTTTAATGGAAAAACATGAGGTATCATACATAGTGCCATCGATAAGTATCTCACTCGCACATAGTACATCAAAAGTCAGCCTATAAATCATTCATCAAATTGTCCTGGCTGATGTCCACAACACATACCAGGGCAACGCATGAATGCCTCCCTTCGATGCCATAAGAACTCGCAGCTTGTTGTAGGTTGCAGCACAAGAAATGCTACATCCATAACCCCTAAATCAAAATATCGACCATCGATTTCAAACGAAACTCCCGCAATCTGCAGATCAGAATCTGCAGCTGCTGCAAATTGCAATATTACCAAAACTCTGCTCATGCCATCGGGCCATGTGAAGCCCAAAACAAATTGCAAGATTTGCACGCTGTGCTGTGTATTGAGTGCATGACACATGCGTTGGCCCCTACAACTTGACACGAATCCCAGAAAATCTGGACAATCCCGCATGACTAGTAATCTGCACTACTCAACACATGCATCGACTTGCGCCACAAGTGATGGCTTCAGACGTGGTAGATCCTGACTGCAGCCCCAGGTCTGGTGCAGGCAGGGCAGGCCACCAGCCTCTTGCCGCAGGACTGGCAGATGCACACGTGCCGGCAGTCGGGGAAAATGGTGTCGCAGGGGTTAATCCTGCACACCACGCAGCGCGGGGGCCGCCTCTCCTGCCCCTCAGGGTCCGCAGCTACCTCCGGAGCGCCTGCTCACCCATTCCCCCAGTAGTACCTCAGATATGGAAACTGGGTCGGGCTTGCATCCCTTCCGTGTTGTTGCGACAGTCAAACAAGATGGGTGTACCACCAAATTTTGTACAGCTCCAGTACGGTTTTGGGTCAGTGGAGGTGCAGCCGCTACCATTCGACACCCAGGCGTTGTTGTTAGTATTGGTTTAGGGCTGGAAAGAGTGCATGAAACGCAAAAGAAATTTTTGCTGACAAGCACATCTTCGGGTCATCATGACGGGGAATTTGCAACATCCATTCATCCGTGACACCATTCATCCATACCATTTCATCATTCATTCTTTCATTCTCCCCCCCTCCCCTTTCCGCCACCCATCTAATTATCCATCCATCCATACCTCCATTCATTCATTCACTCATTCATTCATTCATTCCATCATTTATTCAATCATTCATCAACCTAACCATCCATCTACTCATTTATTCCACCATTTACTCTTCCACCTAACCAAACATCCATCCATCGATCTATTCAAAGTGTTGTTTACGTCATTTCGAGCAGGAAGCCAAGACGGAGGACCTGGGAATGACCTTGTGGGGTTACGGACAAGGGGAGGCTCTTTACGGCCAAAGGGAGGCTCTTCAAAAGCTTGTGGCACCGCTTAAGGTGGCTGGGCCTGTACTCCTCCGGAGGCCTTGGCATGGCCAGCGCTGACAGCACATCCGCCCGTGCGCCCGCCACATCACCAAGGGCCAGCTTCACTTCCCCTCGGGCCACCAGCGCGGCAGCCTTCGCCCAATCCGAGCGCAGCCTGCTCGCCGCCACTGCCGCTTCCATATCCGCCAAGGCGCCTTCTAGGAGGCCCAGCCTCAGCTTGACCATCCCCCGAGCTGTCAGCGTGTACTGGTTCTCACGCTTCAGTGCATCCGCCCGGTCGAGGTCCGCCAAAGCGTTATCATATTTGCGTTGATGGAAAAGCGTGTTTCCTCGCACTGCCAGGGTGAGGGCATCGTTGGGCTGAATGGAGTCCGCACGCTCCAGGTCAGCCAGTGCCTCATGGTACCTGCCCAGCATCTTCTTCGTGCCTCCTCGCAGTACCAGGATCATGGCATCGTTGGGCCTCAAACCATGGGCCTGCTCCAGATCTGCCAGTGCCTCCTCGCACTTTCCAAGCACGTACTGTGCAAACCCGCGCTCAAGCAGAGTGGCTGGGTCGTCTGGCTGGAGGGCGTGCGCATGGTCGAGTTCCGAAAGCGCCTCCAGGGGTCTGTGCAGCTTTGCTTTTGTGATTCCGCGCTCCCGCAGTGTGACAGCATTGTTGGGCCTCAGAACGCTGGCATCCTCAAAATCCGCCAGCGCCTCCTCGTACTTTCTAAGCATGATCAGTGTGGCGCCGCGCTCATACAAAGTGGCCAGGTCGTTTGGCTGGAGGGCGTGCGCACGGTCGAGGTCCTGAAGCGCTTCTTGGGGTATGGAAAGTCTCCTTTTTGTGGCCCCCAGCTCCCGCAGCGTGACGGCGTCGTCGGGCTGGAGGGCATTCGCTCGGTCCAGCCAAGCCAGCGAGGCTGTGTAGTCGCCGGCACGCCTCTTGGCAACGCCGCATACCCTCAGGATGCAT
>KV908774.1:20000-32605 GCA_002005505.1 Botryococcus braunii
AGGTGCATGAACAGCATGCCTTTCGCAGCCGCCCGCCATGTCAGGATGAAGGCATTGTCGGGCTGCAACGTGTCCGCGCGATCCAGGTCCGCCAAGGCGTTATCATATTCAACAAGCTGGATCTTCGTGGCACCTCGCAGTGCCAGGGTGAAGGCATCGTTGGGCTGAATGGAGTCCGCACACTCCAGGTCAGCCAGCGCCTCATGGTACCTGCCCAGCAGCGTCTTCGTGCCTCCTCGCAGCGCCAGGGTTATGGCATCGTTGGGCCTCAAAACGCTGGCCTGCTCCAAATCTACCAGCGCCTCCTCGTACTTTCCAAGCATGATCTGTGTGGTGCCACGCTCATACAGAATGGCCGGGTCATTTGGCTGGAGAGCGTGCGCACTGTCGAGATCCGAAAGTGCCTCTAGGAGTCTATACAGTTTCCTTTTTTTGACCCCCCGCTCCCGCAGGGTACTCGGCGTCAACACAACCTCGCTGGCTTGGCTGGACGCCAGCCAAGCCAGCGAGGTTGTGTTGACGCCAAATACCCCTCAGGATGCACGCGCTCCATCTGAGGATGCATGCCCTCCAAGGCTTTTGCGCGGTGAAGTGCACCGGTGAACCTGTGACTAGGTCCAAAGACACCCCTTGACAAGTCAATTAATGGTCAAATACAAGATTGAGATAGAGGAGTGAGTGAAAGCGAGGGAGGGGAATTGGGGGACACTTTAAAAGTATTTGTTGCGGCAAGCCTTTTACTCCATCTCCCATATACTGCAGATAAGCAGTCACAACAAGTCGTTCTCTCCCAGCATCCACACACCTCCTGGCTCCCGTCTAGCCTCCTCGGAGTCAGTCGATTGAAGCTTCTAAAGCATGCTATTCTCGACATGTACTCGTTTGGTGATGAGTACACTTGAGTGGCAGTTGTGTGTGCGTGCCAACACGGCGGGTTTGGGGCTTGAAGAATATACAAACTGTGAAAAATGGAGCTGCCTGTTATGTGAAAGAAGTTCAGCAAAATTATGTGTTTCCATTGCCCGCCCACCTTTTAAGTATTCAACCCGTAAACCCCCTGTGGTTAACCCTTCCGCGTTGTCTGTGATCCGGGAACCTCCTGAACCCTATGCCTACAGGGTTAGTTACACCAGCATCTTGAACGAGTTCATAAGGCAAGTGCTGAGCTAGGCAACCTTCGCAAGACTTACAAGTTTCCTCGAGCTTAAGAATTGACACAACGTGAAAGAGTCAGCAGTCCCGTCATTAAATTACGGTACAGACCTGACCCCATATTTGTTATCCTCAGCCTCTGATTATCAGTAGTTCATCCTTGGCAATCGCCCTTTAGTGTTCATCCTCCGCTCCTCCACGTCTAGGTTCGCAAATAGTCTTCAAACTGAGGCGCTAACCGCTTAAATGACGTCAGTCCCATTTCTAAGGAATCGAGCAGACAGTGTTTTACAAAATCCATCATAACGTAACTGCATGCTTATTCCATATACCCTGAACTTTGCACAGATCGGGTACCTTTACAGCAGCACCACTACCGGCCCCCTCTATTTGCTACCAACGGGTGGGCTACTGAACTCGAGTGGCAACACACACATGATGGGTTACAAGTGAACAAACTCTGCCAGCCGACTCTCGGCTGTGCTACCTCGGGGCATTGAGGCCCTCCATTCGCGGGTAGCAACTTACTAGCAAATCCGAAGTTCGGAGTCCGAACGAAACCAACCAAATCCGATCGAAATAGTAAATTAGCGTATATACCGTTACGGTATTACCGTACCGATTCGGCTCTAAGGTTTTTCGGACCTGAATGATTTCGGTGGGTTAATGAATTTATCCCCCAGCTGGGTGATATGGGGGCCCCATAATTGGGGGGATTTAGCCGGTGGAATAAATGATGTATTTTCCCGGCTACTCTACGCCTCACCCCGCTAGATAACATACATATATTTCGGGGCAAAATTTTACATTCTGATAGGTTCTTAATAACACTTCGAAGCCGAGACCGAATTAGTAAGAGGTTTTAATGGTTTTCGTGGCGATAAGCCCAAACCGTATCAAGCCGTAGCAAATACCAAGCACTAGTGCTTCAAGTCTTGAGTTACATGGTACACAGTCAAGAATTCAGTGTTCGCTCCCACGTGCATCCTAGTCTTCATTGTCGCGCTCCTCAAGGAGCTCCGCCAACTGCAGTTGACTGGCCACAGCAGGCTTTCACATGGGTTTTAACCTTTACGGGGTATTCCGGGACAATACCCTAGGGTTTATATATATTTCGGGAAGTTCGGGACAATACGCCGGGGTTTTATATATTTTTTGGGTCCGGCATAAGATATTTCTGTGACATGTTTTCGGACGAACTCATATATATTAAATTAATAAAACATTAGAGCCGATATGGGTATATAAGAGGAAATCGCAACCCCCTCACCACCCTAAACACAAAACCCCCCAATCCTAAACTCGAACGTCAACGGTTAACCCCCCCCCCCCCCCATGAGGGAGCCGCGCCGCCAATGGCCGCCCCACGGCTCGAGGCGATTGTGAAGCTCACCCTCCTATGCGTACAAAACCATACTAGGTCCTGATAAACAAGGCCTTGGAGCCGCTTCAAGAGCTCCTTCGCCGCCACACCAAAAAATCCCCAATGTTGCGATTTGGATTTCGAACTCGAATGCGCTCCGATTCCATTCGAAGTCACAATATTTGGAAGAGAAGAATCTCCTAGCTAGTGAGAGTTAAGGAAGCATGCATGTGAGTAAACAATGTTCCGAGATCTAAACGTCTACATTAACACAGCGACCAATGTACGGCTACGGGCAGGGAACGGTGGCAGCTCCTCAAGGGGGCGGGATGACGACTGGAGGACAAATGGGGAAGAGTGGCTGAGAACGTTGAAGAGGGGGGGGGGGGACCCCTCCACGTGGACGCAGAGATGGAGGAGAACGTTAATGGAGAACGCAGTATTGGCCTAGAATGTTTCTTTCTATTAGAAACACGTTCGTCCACATTGGACACGAGGTGGAGGATCCTCCGGAGAACAGTGGACGATCGGAGTAACATGTGTTGGAAGCACCATAAAGGAAGCATGGAACCCGTCTAGCATCCGTAAAGCTGTCACCTTTTCCAGACTAGCATGTAGCTCCTCCCACTGTTCACCGCTGCATGCACACCCATACCAGCACGCCCTCGCACGCGGGTGGCCGCGGGTGTGAGCGCAGTCGTGCTCGAGCATGCATGGGGGGAGAGAGAGACAGAGAGAGAGAGAGAGAGAGAGAGAGAGAGAGAGAGAGAGAGAGAGAGAGAGAGAGAGAGAGAGAGAGAGAGAGAGAGAGAGAGAGAGAGAGAGAGAGAGAGAGAGAGACAGAGAGAGAGAGGAGGGGGGGAGAGCTTAAGGGGTGCGTTGCTGACAGCTGTTAGTAATTAACTACTGACAAGATGGCTTACGTAAAGGGCAGCATTGTGTGTGTGTGTGTGTGTGTGTGTGTGTGTGTGTGTGTGTGTGTGTGTGTGTGTGTGTGTGTACGCGCGCGCGTACGTGGAACGAAGGGATGGAAGTAAGCGGGGAGGGAAGCCAACAAGCATTTGAGGAAGTTCTGGAGGCCCTTGAGAGGGGATGACGGAAGGCATGAAGGAATGAGGGAGGGATGGGAGGGAGGGCCCTGCCTCCGACCTTTCCATCATTCGAATTCCTTTTTTCCTTTCTCCCGGAGGGAGAGAGAGAGAGCTCAAGGAAGGGGGGGGGGGGGGGGCGGGGCCCTCGATGGAGGAAGGGAGGGAGGGAAGGGCATTCAGGAAGGATTAAGGAAGGCAACACATGAGTGTTTAGGGTTTCGGGTACACAAGTAATCCCTTGATCCAAGGAAGCGTACACATAAGGGTTTAGGGTACACAAGTAATCTCGTAATCCCTTAATCCAAGGAAGGGAACACATAAGTTTGCAACCGGTAGTTCGAGGTACAGGGATACGTCAAGCACAGGCAAGTTGAGGACAGGGCACTCACGGCGCGGCAGACTCATTAAACATTGAGAGTTCCTTTAGCACTTCATGGCTCGTGGTGATATCACATGGTCCTCAGCCCCATCCGCAATCTAAGTGGATCATTTTATCAGCTCCTCAAGCGACTACTTTGGTCCTTAGATCCTCGGGAGGATCGATCAGCTCCAAATGAACTCTTTTCCCCCATTGACCAACCAGGAATCTGGTGGTTACTTCGCCACATGCGGCCTCAGTCTGCATGAATGTACATCCTTAGGTGTAGATGTATAAATCTATAGATGTATGTAGCTATTGGGCTGCAAGAATGTACATATGACAGTATATGTATCTTGATCAGGCATCGCAGCAGACAGTGCTCTAACAGTTGCTGATAAGTTCTATGCTTCGCGGCTATGCACCATACAACGCACTATAGTTTCGAAAGCGGACAACGCCTCTCCGCTCGTCTACATGCTATGTGTCTTTGAAGGTACATGCTGGACAAAATAGTACGCTCATATCCACATAGAAGGAAGCGCATGTCCACATGTATGTAGTCGTACGCACAATGGCGCATGTATGATCATGAAGTGGGCGCATCTCCCCACACCAGCAGGCGCATCTCCACATAGTGGTGGGCGCTTCACTCCACACTGGTAGGCGCATCTCCACATAGAAGAGGCGCATCTCCATATAGCAGAGGTCGCACCATTCCACACTAGAAGGCGCATCTCCACATTGGAGTAGGCGCATCTCCATGTGGTAGGACGCGCATCTCCACATTGCCGTACGCGCACGCCCACCTAGCAGTCGGCGCATTGCCACATCGAAGTCGGCGCATCCCCCCCTTAGGTTGAGGTGATGAAACTGCCCTTCGTGAATTCAGCAAAGCTCAGGTGATGACACAGCGCTCGGCGGATCCAGGAAGGTTCAGGTGATGACATGGCCCTTGGAGGATTCAGGAAGGTTCAGGTGATGACACCGCGCTTGGTGGATCCAGGAAGGTTCAGGTGATGACACAGCGCTCGGCGGATCCAGGAAGGTTCAGGTGATGACACGGCCCTTGGAGGATTCAGGGAGGTTCAGGTGATGACACTGCGCTTGGTGGATCCAGGAAAGTTCAGGTGATGACACAGCGCTCGGCGGATCCAGGAAGGTTCAGGTGATGACATGGTCCTTGGAGGATTCAGGAAGGTTCAGGTGATGACACCGCGCTTGGTGGATCCAGGAAGGTTCAGGTGATGACACCGCGCTTGGTGGATCCAGGAAGGTTCAGGTGATGACACCGCGCTTGGAGGATCCAGGAAGGTTCATGTGCTGACATGGCGCTTGGTGGATCCAGGAAGGTGCATCTGATGACACCGTGCTTGGAGGATCCAAGAAGGTTCATCCGATGACATGGCGCTTGGAGACACTCTGGCTCATGACCTCTTCCTCCTGCAGCTTGGAGCGGAAGGTTCGCAGGCGCTGCTGCAGCGTCGCAATGCTGCTGGCCTTCTTGTGCAATACCGCCTCCAGCTGCTCCACGTACACATCGATCGCACTGCCCGGCTGGTCCACCTGCACACGCATGTACATCATTTACGTACAACACACATACATTTACGTATGCATAAATTCCAAGAACATGCCGATCGCACTGCCCGTCGGTTCCACCTGCACAAGCATGTGCATTATTTACGTACGACACACATACATGTGGATAGAACCTTTTGTAGTTTACCAGCATATCAATGGAGCGCCCAATCCAGAGGACAAGTGCTTCCTCTAGTATATTCCACAACCACGCCGATGGCAGTACCCGGCTGGTCCACTTGCAAAGCACGAACCAGTTAAACCTCCGAGCAGAATGATATGCACCCGAAAGCACTGTATGGAAGATGTACCTCCATCTGGTGGGGATCTGACCTACCTGGGCAAAGTGGTACATCTCTGGGCAGAACTGTACTGCACCTTTGGTAAGGTACGGAAGATATACCTTCATCTGGGTGGAATCTGACCTACCTGCGTGACCAGATACATCTCCGAGCAGACCGGCGATGTACACAACAGTACTGCCAGCTGGAAAACGAGAATCATCTCCTTGCAAAAAAGCAATGTACGTAACGGCGCTGTAGGGAACATGTACCATCGCATTCTTTTTCCAATGTACCATCAGTGCTGGGTGATGGTACATGGTTCCGTACAGCACTGTTATGTACATCAGCAGCTGGGTGGGGTCTGGACCCACCTGGGCAACCAGATTCATCTCCGAGCGGACCAGAGTCATGGTCTCCTCGATCTCCTGCTTGTGTGCTGCAATCAGTTCGTCCTCCTCTTGCAGTATGTTGTTGATGAGCTCGTCCCTCGCATACAGCAGGGCTTTGTCCTCTGTGCCAGCAACAGCACCCTCCCCGAGGCTTTGTACTGACAGGAAATCACTCTTTCAAGCAGAAGAGCACTCTCATGAGCAGAAGGGCATTCTCATGAGCAGAAGAGCATTCTTTTCAGCGGAAAAGCATCCTTTTGACCCGAAGAGCGTTCTTTTGGGCAGGAGAGCATTCAAGATTGGTCAGTCCTGGATGAAAGACGGTGGAAGCAAGACTGCTCTGCGTCTTTAAACACAGAGGATGCAGTTACTAAAGTTGTGATGACAATGAATAATATGACTACTGGTAACTTTCATTCAGTCATGACTATAACGACTATAGTTGCTGGTCTCGTTAACTCCAGTTATGACGATAAGTAACATAGTAGTTACAGGTTTGGTCTAATTCATTAGTTTAACAATCTGAACTTTTCTGCCTTCCCTTTATGAGACCGGTGTAAACGTACGTTCTTGCTCCTCATAGTAGGACGGGCGCGCTCCATCATCTGAGGCAGTGGAGCGGTACGAGCGGTACACCTGGCCACCCCCTGGTGGGGCAGCTCGTTCTTCAGGAGCACTGTGCAATACCACAATATTCGAAATTTGAAATTCGAAAGTGATAACGAGCTTGCAATGTTTGCTTGGTGCATATTCACAGCATTCTGGGGGGGGGGGGGGAGAGAGAGAGAGAGAGAGAGAGAGAGAGAGAGAGAGAGAGAGAGAGAGAGAGAGAGAGAGAGAGAGAGAGAGAGAGAGAGAGAGAGAGAGAGAGAGAGAGAGAGAGAGAGAGAGAGAGGAGAGGGGGGGGGGGGGGGGGGGAGGGGGGGGACCCCCGGCGGGGGAAGAGGGTTGACTATTTGCATCGACTGGCTGTTGCTCACTCTGTATATGCCCCAGTATGCAGTGTATTCCTCCAACACAACCTTATTGCCCTTCACCATTTTTCTTCCCTCTGATCTCCACCCCCACACACTGCTCCTTCCAGGCAGAAGAGGAAATTCCTACACAGCTCACTCCTACTCCTGGCATCCAAATATGAATGACACAGCTTGCTCCTACTCCTGACATTCAAATATGAACTTACACAGCTTACTCCTACTGACATTCAGATATAAAGATACGCATCTTAATCCTGCCACTCAAAAGTGAACTTACACAGCCCACTCCTACTGACATTCAAATAGGAAGATACACAGCTCACGCCTACTCCTGACTGTCAAACATGAAGTAACGCAGATTCTTCCTACTCCTGACATTCAGGCACAAAACTAAACAGCTTACTCGTGACATATTTGGATGTCAGGAGCAGGCGGCCCCACGTTGTCCCGATGGGTAAATGGCTATGATTGAGGCTAATAATAAATGGCAAATGATTGAGAACCTAATGATCAATGGCTAATGATCCATGATAAATGGCGATCAAACGAGGTTCTGGTTCCTGACCCGGTGGCATGGATGGCAATGGCCGGTGCACTAGCCGACTTGCCAGGTCCTTGCCCTTTGGCAGCAGGCAGGGGGGAGGCAGGGGGAGGCACTGCGGGAAGCTGCGCTGGAACCCCTCGTGGACTTGCTGCTGGAGGGTCCTGCACGCATTCCAGACCCCAGCCGACACACATTGAGTTCCTCCCACCGAGATTTCCTCCAGGAATCCCTACTCGCCTCCCATCATGGGAGTCCCATTGCGTACCATGTCTTGCCATGGTTGCAGCAATCAGGCCGAGTTCCAGGGAAATTTGACCCCTGAGGTGAAAGTTGGTCCAAGGAGGGAAATTTGACCCCTGAAGTGAAATTTGGTCCATGGAGGAAAATGTGACCTGTGAGGCGGGATTCGACCCGTGAGGTGAAATTTGACGCATGAGGTGGAATGCAACCCCATGAGACGGATTGGGCCAATGAGGTGGAGTTTGGGAGGTTAAAAGTGGCCCAAGCGGTGGAATTTGACCCGGGAGGTGGATCACAGTACAACACACATCACATTACCGTGATTCCATGAATGAAGGGGTCACATTACACATCACATTACCCTGATTCCATGAATGAAGGAATACAGGGGTCACATTACACATCAAATTACCCTGATTCCATGAATAAAGGGGTCACATTACACATCACATTACCCTGATTCCATGAATAAAGGGGTGACATGACACATCACATTACCCTGATTCCATGAATAAAGGGGTCACATTACACATCACATTACTCTGATTCCGTGAATAAAGGGGACACATTACAGTGATTCCATGAATGAAGGGGTCACATTACGCATCACATTACAATGATTGCATAAACAAAGGGGTCACATTACACATCACATTACCCTGATTCCATGAATGAAGGAATACAGGGGTCACATTACACATCACGATACCATGCTTTCACGAATGTAGGAGTGAACATGGTTCTATGAATGAAAGAATGAATAGGTCACATCACACATCACATTACCATGCTTCCATGACTGAATCAATGAACGAATGAATGGAGACATCTTACACATTACCCAACACCTTATCGTGGTTCCATGAATCAATAAATTAATGAAGGTTAGATGTGTTCCTTGAACACTCACCCGAGATGGCGGCCCACTGGTCCCCTGGCGGGGCCCCGTAGGGGGGAGCCCAAAGTCCGTTTGAGCTTCCGCCGCCGAAAGCCTCATGCCCTTCTCTCTTCGCAGCTCTGCACATGCCGACATCCTCAGACTTGCAGGGGATACAAGCAACTACAGATTAGTTGTTAGAGATGCAGTTGGCATGATTAATGAGAAACCGTCGTTATCCCGATTATTGTCACCTCTCTCTCTATCTCTCGCTCGAAGCTCTCTCTAAGAGAAAAGGGGGGGGGGCAGAGAGAGAGAGAGAGAGAGAGAGAGAGAGAGAGAGAGAGAGAGAGAGAGAGAGAGAGAGAGAGAGAGAGAGAGAGAGAGAGAGAGAGAGAGAGAGAGAGAGAGAGAGAGAGAGAGAGGAGAGAGAGAGAGAGAGAGGGGGGGGGGAGAGAGAGAAGGGGGGGAGGGTGTCTGGATCTTCCTGAACAACGGGTAACGCACCTTTCACCCGGTCAGCATATCTCAGCGTATTGAGGGTGTGTTCGCATGAGAAGGAACTCGGTGACACGTTTGCAATCATGACTGTCCTGGCTTCCTGGCCCATGAAGGAGTCCCGTAACACCTGCAAGCACCTCAGCAGCAACACTTTCAAGCTTCGAACAGACAACAGTAACACCTGCAAGCATACCTCAGCAGCGACACCTTTGACCATTGAACTGGATCCTTGGTCATTTTTCTTGTTCATTTTCATTCTCCAGATATTAGTATGGTTATCTGTGTTATCTCATAATATTCTTTCAACTAGGTTCTCATATACCGTTGGTTTATTCGTTAACATCTCATCAGGCCCTTTGGGCTGCGTTGATGTAATTCTTTCTTTCTTCTTCTTGGTCCACGATCAAACGGATCCTTTCTCCTCACTCTCCTGTCTTCTAGAGAAACTGCCAATGGGGGTTAGCTAACTTCCGGGTTTCCTGATGCTTCCTAGATTTCTATTGTCATCCCTTCGACCACAGTGGCCGGCTCTGGATGTATCCTTCCTTGCTTTCTCCTCATTCTCCTGTCTTGTAGAGAACCTGCCAATTGGGGTAGCTAACTTCCGTAAGTCCTGATGCCTTGCTGATTTCCTTTGTCATCCCTTCAGCCATAATGATGGCTGCTTCTGGATGTAATGTTTCCTTCCTGGTTACGGATCGGCGAAGTTCATTTGGCCGCGACTACTGTTCATATGTCAGTATCGAGGTTCTTCTTGACTCGTCATTGACTTTCAACGATATTCTCCGTCGTTGTTTAGCATCATTACTCAAAGTTGCGCTATGGCTATTGCTGTCTTCTCGTCGTTGTCCTGTTGTATTTTGATTTTCATTAAGAATTTCCAATGTTTACTACAGTGACCACATGTTCTTCTTCATCTCCCTCTTCCATCATTCCGTACTTCACTTCCTTTCCTCCTCATCCTCCCTCCCTCTTCTCAGTCGTCACGTGTTCCTTCGTCTCCATATTCTTTACTTTCCCTCCTCCTCTCCTGCTTCCTTCTCCACATATTTTTCTCCATCTTCTCCCTCTTCTCTTTTTCATCCTCTTCATTCTCCTACCCTTCCTCTTCCTCCTCTTCTCCGTTTTCATCTATATCAAGATTTTCTTATGTCCTCTTCCTCCCATCCCCACCCCCACCTCTTCCCCCCGATCTCCATCTCACTCTCTTCTTCTTCCCCTTCCTCGTCATCTTCATTCCCCTTATCTCTTCCCTCTTCCTTCATGTCCTTCTTCCCTGGCCTCCTCGGCCCCTTCATCACTATCTATCTCTTCATTTCCTCCAATTTCTCCCGCTTCTCCTTCATTCACTCACTCATTCAGACGTGCATTCGTTCATGCATCATACACTCATAATACCCTCAGCCACTTCGTTCAACCAACTGGTATATTTTATCATATTCTCTCTATTTATTTCCTTATCAGGTTGCCTCTTTTGTCTTTCGCGTCACATCTTTCCAACTTTCTTCTTCCAGGACCTTTGTCTACGCATGGTCAAGCGTTGTCTAAGAGCCTTCCGTACCTCAGTGAGCTTGGAGCCACGGAAGGGAACATGGCGGGCAGAACCGTCCAGGGCCCTGATGCATTCCTTCAAGGCCAGCAAGCTTTTGTTGATCTCCGCACCCTCCAGCCGCGTTTGCCTGCATGCCAAACCCGCGCTGATCAACGCTTGCCGCAACATCCATGCCTCTCGCTCGCTCCCTCCCTCCCTACCTCCCTCCCTTGCCCGCGAAATCCCTTCTTCCCTCCCTCCCCCCTCCCCCCCCCTCCCCCCCCCCTCTCTCTCTCACTCTCTCTCTCTCTTCTCTCTCTCTCTCTCTCTCTCTCTCTCTCTCTCTCTCTCTCTCTCTCTCTCTCTCTCTCTCTGTCTCTCTCTCTCTCTCTCTCTCTGTCTCTCTCTCTCTCTCTCTCTCTCTCTCTCTCTCTCTCTCTCTCTCTCTCTCTCTCTCTCTCTCTTCTCTCTCTCTCTCTCTCTCTCTCTCTCTCTCTCTCTCTCTCTCTCTCTCAGTGTGTGTGTGTGTGTGTGTGCGCGCGCGCCTGTGAGTGAGTGTGCCAGGTGTGTTGTAAGAGAGTGAGACACTCCACGGGAGAGACAGGGAGCATGTGCACGCGGCTGAGAGGGTGTTTGCACAGGCATGCACGCGGGCGCGTGCACACGCGCGCGCGCGCGCGCGCCGCACACACACACACACACACACACACACCACACACACACACACTCTCACTCACAAAGCGAGACAGGGGGGCGCAAGACTGACCGGTCATTGTCGTAGGTGTCTGCGCCTCTCTCGCTTCCGGCCAGATCAATGAAGCTGATCTTGCCCACTTGGGCCGGCAGGTCGTCATCCTCTCCTCGCCTCACAACAAACTGTGCGCACCCACCCCTGATGTTTTGGAAGACAGGCTCTGAATGCATTTTGCGCAAAGGCCCAGCTAGAGAAGCTGTTTGAAGAGGATACGGTAAGATAGCTGTGGCAGAAACAATTGGGGATGTCGGAAACCACTGCATTTGAAATACACAGGCAGGGGCTGTGGCTGGCCGGCTATGTGTGCCTTATGGTTGACATTTTCCTGGTGTCACTATATATGCTGTGAAAGACAGTTCATTGTACTGAACAGTACCATGAATCGTCTTTCTGGGCCTGTGCAGTGACACCTGTAAAGGTCAAACGCTCTTTTGTCAGGGGGGTATCGAACCCTGAACACCGCTGGACCTGCTACACAGCCACAAACCTGCAGGGTCTTCACAATCACAAGTGAACCTTCAGGGTCTTCACAATTGTAGAAACAAAACACGCTGCAAGTGAACACATGTACGGTGATGTTTGCTGTAGGTCATGCAGACTGTTGACCGCAAGGAAATGGCATCAAAGCGCTTGGCAGATATGTGTTGGTGTAACCTACAGTTAGCGATAACTCATGCCTCCACAGTGACTTACGGTAGAGCGGAGGGGGGAAAGGAGAGGAGGGAGGAGAAGGGGGGGTGGGGGGGGGGGGGGGGGGGAGGGGGGAGGGGGGCACACACACACATAGCACAGCACAGGAACACCACAAAGGCAGACGACAGAGAGAGGAGAGAGAGGGAGAGAGAGAGAGAGAGAAGAGAGAGAGAGAGAGAGAGAGAGGAGAAGAGAGAGAGAGAGAGAAGAGATGAAGAGAGAGAGAGAGAGAGAGAGAGAGAGGAGGAGAGAGATACAGGAGAGAGAGGA
>KV908774.1:35211-45211 GCA_002005505.1 Botryococcus braunii
AACAAACATAAAACCTAAAACAACTCGGGATCTTTCATGCAAACGCTACGTTGAGCGAATAAGTATCCGAAGAAGCTCTTGACACATGCTTTTGAACACTCCTTGGACAGAAGGGCTAGCATTGCCCCTCCCTCTAGCATCTGATATTGGTAGAAGTCAATCAATTGCACGCCAAAAGCAAAAGGCCATGAGGATTACAAGGCTTTAAAAAATTTGTGGTTTTGGTGGGGCTGACGTCTACCTCGTCATTGGTCACATTCTCATCGAGTGCATCATCGAACGAGAAGAAATGCCTTTCAGTGAATGGTTTCAAATCCAGCTTGACCTGGGAAGCACCATTCCATGTCATTTGGACGCCGTCATACCCAAGGACGCAGCATGCTGAGCAAGTGGTTTCTTTCCACTTGGCATTCTTACCTTCGGCTCATTCACAACCAGTTGGGCCTGTTCCATATCAACAAGGATGGCATCATCTTCTCCTCTTTCTACCTCCTGGGCATCCTCATAAATGTCAGAGTTTCTTTGTCCGCTTGTTGTGAAGCTAGTCTATTCCTCTAGAACAAGTGCGCACCTTTCTGTTCAATGGGCGCTTCCGCACTACAACACGGATTTTGGGCGGATTGCTTCTCTCAACCAGTAATGCCCCCTCTGACTTTTCAAAGTGGTCCCTGGAATTTGCTGGGGCTTTGGGTTCCTAAGAGCACAAACATTTCTCTCAATAGGCCTGCAAGGGGAGGAAACACTCTGGCTGGGTCTGGTGGGCGTGCGCCGTACTAGTTCAATAAGATTTTCATCGACCTCATTGAGATCAAGGAGGTCTGCTCCATGGTTGGCTTGAAGAAGCGGAGGAATATTGTGGACAGGCTTTGCTTGATCCAAAGCAGATTCTGGCTGAGCCAACCTTTTGATCAGCCTGAAAAGTTTCTGTTTATCTTCCATGTCGGTAACACCATGCTTTCCATAGTCCTGCGTACAAATGGAGGGTTCAACCCGCCGACGTACTTGCAGCAGAAGCAACACAAAATCGAAGTGCATTTACCTGCATCAATAATGACCTGAAAGCTTCCTCTGAAAGATCGGCTAAATTTGCGTAGCGTTCAAGGCCCGCCTGTCTGAGCCAACCCCTTACCCTCGAGCGGGAGTTCATCTTGATTAATAGGATTGGCCAAGCGCTACTGGGAACGCTTAGCAAATGCCATTGCGATAATAAACAGCTACATAGAGCATATAATGCTAGCTATGTACTTGCTACAGCAGTTTCAGCTTCATTTTGTGCAGCTTTTGGAGCAAAAGGTGCTCTACAGCATTGTCAAGCGCAAGTCCGATTACTAATCGACCCTGTCATTCTCAACCTGATGTACATTGTACAACTACCATGACCAACGGTCGACGACAATGGAGATTTCTAATTATTGATGAAAACTACAGAAAGCCTGGCTCACTATAGACATAAGTGGCCCAGTCCAAAACAGACCGGTTAGGTGCAATTAAGCACCACTAGTGGCATTCGTCATCAATATTATGGATAGTTAGCTATGGTAATAAGAGCATTGAAAGTTTAAACGTTTGCAACCAGAACATGTTGCGTTCCAAATTGACTGACATCAACGATAACTGTGGGTTTAATTTCATATACATATGTATAAGCAGTAAACAGTAAGCTTAAGGGTCCCCCTTAAGGGTCCCCCGGGGGGATGAGGCAGAGGAGGGAGGAAGGGGAGAGGGAGGGGATCCCTATTCCGGAGGGAGAGAGGGGGGGAGAGGGAGAGGGGACACACGCACACATGTGTACACACACACACACACACACACACACACACACACACACACACACACACACACGCACACACACACACACACACACACACACACACACACACAGAGAGAAGAGAGAAAGAAAAGAGAGAGAGAAAAAAAAAAAAAAAAGAGAAAGAGAGAGAGAGAGAGGAGAGAGAGAGAGAGAGAGAGAGAGGAGAGAGAGAGAGAGAGAGAGAGAGAGAGGGGGGGGGGGGCTGGGGGCCCCCAGCCCCCCCCCCCCTCTCTCTCTCCCCGGGGAGAGAGGGAGGGAGGTAGGGAGAGGGAGGGAGGGAGGGAGGGAGGGGGAGGGACAGAGACAGAGGGAAGGAGGGAGGGAGAGGAGGGGGCGGGGAGGAGAGAGGGCGGCATCGATATGTTATCGACATCGAAGATATGACTCTGGCCCGCTGGATCCCCTTCGCAATCTTGTTTATTAACTTAGGGCACTGCACCTCCCTAGAGTGCGGCTGCCATAATTATATCTTAGAACAGAATTAGTGGGGCAGATGCCATATATGCGATTGTATTATGCGGTTGGGCCGCCTCTAGAGTGACCTTATAAGCCCAACATTTATGTTAGATGAGCCCTTAGACCATTCTCTTTTACAAATAAGCTCAAATCACGCATGCATAAATACGCCCTCTAGAGATCTCTTCAGGTCGTGACATGCACCGGCCCAGCTGCAGCGCTGGCGTTGTGCTACTACGTAGCATATGTCTATGCTGTACAGCTGTAGCATAGAAATATCAATTATATAGTTGGAACTTTCATCTTTATCGGGCTCATGCATGGCTCATGCATCTCTAGAGATCTCTTGCATAAAGTTTGAATTACCATGATGTCGGGACCGTACCTTCAATTGCGTTGAGGCTCGGGGTAATGGGCGCACCACTGGACGGTCAAAAAGACTGTCCCTCGGCCAACGTCCCTCTCTTTGGCAGGGGTTTTTTTTGGGGGGGGGGGGGGCAGTTACATGCGCACGTGGCTAAAATAAATAAAACCTTGAGCCTCTGCAAACTTGCATGGTTTCATGCATTTTAGCCACTTAACATCAGCAAAGTGCGCCACGTGAATAATGTCAGCGGAGAAGATGGGACCCACGTGAGAGCAAGGGGGCCCCCGGTGGCGGGGGGTTGAGAAGGATAGAGGGATGGAAGGAGGGAGGGATTTCCTCCGAAGGGGAGCGAACGAAATAGAAAGTGAAAAGCAAGTGAGGAGGTGTGAGGCAGAGGTTTAGAAGATGTGTGAATGAGAAAGAAGGGTTAACGCTGGTTGATCGGGATAATACTGAAATCATTGCTTTAGAAATCCTTCATGCCGTACAAGCTTGGTGTTATTGGGGGCCACTTAAGCCGGCGTCTAAGCTTACAAGCCTTAAGGCCCTTCACAGGTCGCCTCTGGTATAAGCCTGCCATCCGTGTGGGACATGCAGCAGCAATCAGTCTCTAATCAGTCTCAATATAATGGCGGATACTCTCAGGGAACATGTTTTTACACACATCAAATGATATCGCGACGAATAGGCTAGCCAGGCATGGCCAGCTCCCCCAGATTCCATTTGCTGGGGTGCGTCGACATATGACGTCATATGATGCATGGTATTCCACATAGGCCTGGAAAATAAACTTGATCCACACTACAGCTAAGTGTCAAGCTACCTTCCCACCAACGTTAACGTTAATAACGTTCCCGCTTTTGGTGGAAGTAAGGGAGGGGGAAAGCGATGAAGTATATACTCCACATATTTGAGCGGTAGTGGACTATACAGGTCTTTGAAAGAGAAATGATAAAAGCACTTCGATGGCAATCTGATCATTATGAACCAACATAGGTCCTCACCATGCCTGGCCATGGTATGATAGAGAAGTGAGTGACCACTCACTTCTCTGAGTATTTCCTGATTTTCACTATCCCTGAGTATTTCCTGCTTTCACTTCGAGAGGTGATTACACAGAGATGCTCTTGTGTAATGCGACAAAATGTCCCGCATGAATAATTGACGCATGAATAATTGAGCATTCAGAGACTCCACACACTTTTGAAACCCTCCAGATTACTTGGCCATTGGGTCCGAAATACATATCTATTCTTTTGCACAGCTACAGCAGATACACTCATCATCCATCAAAAACAGAGACACCCGTCGTGATCTCCCGTGAAATAGGGACAGAGGGAGCCATAACCCTTAAGCCGTTGATATCTTGCACCTGTATTGCCGTGAAATGTTTCACAGGCTCCAGCAACACTGCAAAAGACGGGGTACGAAAGCCTTACGTGGTTCTTCCCCGTCACCATCTCACGGTCTTTGTGCAAATACCATTGTCGAAAGGCCCCTTTAAAAGACATGCTTCATGCCAGTGACTGAAGGTACATTCCTTAGTGTGTCCTAAAACGGGATGCACTGTCAGGCACCGTAAATAGAGGGCCCACAAATCGCAAGTCCCACACCACAAACGTGCGTACTCCAACTGTCATTAGCAGGGAATCTGCCATACTTGGCAACTTGTATCCATGCGTAAGATTTGAAGACACACGGCTAACCATGGACTGAAATGGCGAAGAAAAGATGTGCGCTTGCAACTCCTTGAAGGACAAACAACAGCATATAACTACCATGACATGAAACAAGGGCCTGAAAATGCCCAAGATGCAAGTCCCCGACTCGTACGCGCATGCATGCAGTCCCAGAGAAAGACGGATTGTTAATAAGAGTCAACAACCGAGAGCCTGTGCCTGCTACCACCAAACATGATGCCAAGAAACGAAAGACCTGCTACAGGACGAGAAGTGAGGTGTACCTATAAACTATGTGGGGAAGACAGACTGCACATATGTGCTGTGTACACCCATTGAGGCTGCAGCCTGTAAAGGCATTAATGATCGCACAGTCCCTAGTAACAAGCCTTAGCATGTGGAAAGGATTGTCAAGATTCTGTAGCACATAGGCCTCATTTTGAAGCTGACTTCAAGGTGGCCCATCAACCCTGGCCTGGCCCATAGACTCGAGGGCACTCAAGCCAGAAGCGTACATCCCATCACAAATGCCCTTAAGGGCGCTTCTGTGTGCATGCAAGGAAGGGCAAAGCTTAAATCAGCCATCCCGAGCCTGCAGCTTAAGCCGAGATAAACTGTAGTACATAAATTCTAATCTGGAATCTTAATATTGGCACCGCTGCCAAATTTTGTCGCAAAACGCAAAGGCTACTCTTCTAGAGGATCTATCTACACCACCCGCTCCCCACTCCAACTGAAATGAAAAGTGCAAAGGGCGGACCACAAGGTACAAACGAGCAGAAATTCCCTCCCTTGTAGACAGGCGAGACTGTCCTTCTGTCTTACATGCATCGAAAGTACCACACTCCGCGAACTGTCAAAACCACACTGAGCTCCCATGCGCACAAAGGGCTTGTGGAGGTCTAAGCTAGTCAAGTCGCAGACACCAGAGTGATTACTGTATTGACACAAACTGCATATAGAGCCATCTCGTTTTGCAAAGTACCTTTAGTGAACCCGTCAGTGGGTGGCCACTGCATATGACAATTTAGATACATTAGCCAGTTTCCAACTCGCTCAGCCAAATGCACGGACTAACCTCCATGATGTTAATTTTGGAGAAACAATAGGGACACAGGGCAAGTGCCTACGGGGGGTTTCTTTGCAAACTTGAGGCAAGGCCGTTAACTCCAGCGTTCCTGACAAGAGCTCTGATTCTGAGGCCTGGCCTCGGTCTTTGACACTTGCAACACCAGGTTTCTAAAGTTCCAATGGAAAGCACGACCAACGCACCAGACGTTGATGGTGCAGAAAAACGTTCTGATCAACAACAGCCCGAGCAATCACCCTTTCCCCATAAGATTTGCCAATTCGCTGAACTCCACCCAGAAACTTTCTCCAGTCAGGCATTCATCATCTTCAAAGGAAAGGATCTGAGCAAGTATGAATCCTGGAGCCAAAAAAAAAATAAAATAAACACACACACACACACACACACACACACACACACACACACACACACACACACACACACACACACACACACACACACACACACGCGTGCGCGCGCACACACACACACACACACACACACACACTCACACACACACACACACACACACTCTCACACACACACTCACACTCACACTCACACACACACACACACACACACACACACACACACACACACACACACACACACACACACACACATTCAGCCCCTTGAGCTTCCTCTGCTACCAAGCAACGAACTCACACCATCTGCCCTCTGCTATTCCCTGTTGCACAGAGCCGTAATAGCAACGGAGAGCAACAAATCCATACATCCTCATGGGATTGAAGCTAGGGTTTGGGGTTGATGATTTATTTCCGTAGTAGCACTCCTGTGAGGGGTGTGTCATCACTGCAAGGGAGAGCAACATTTGTGCACGTACTCTTGTTGTAACCTCGAGGGTTGATGGCCCTAGTACCCACTCTAAGGGTCTGCCATCTGCTATGCCCTCAGGGGGCTCAAGCGCAGTAACATATGCTCTGATGATGAACTAGATAACCAATAGTGCTATTTGTCATGATAATGCCATTTGTGATGTCAAGATTTAGCCAGTCACCCCTTCACTTTGCACCCCACAATTATCCAACGGCAAGCATCTCATCTTCACTCCCGAAGTTCTTATGCAGTCTGAACCTCAATTCAGCGCCGGTCGACTTGCAGAAACGTTTCTTCGCGTTTCAAGCAAAACAGATAAGGCGACATGACGCAATTATGAAATCGAGCCAAGAATGAGGCGTGGAAGGACTGCATTACAAATTCTGACAAAGAGACCCCTTGAGGTCAGAGACAAGATTCTCTGTTGCAGAACGCAAAGAATTTTATGTACAAGCAGCAAATCACTATAAATCCGAGGACGTCAAAAGGCAGAAAGTGGCATCCCCACATTCCTTGAGCCGCTCTGCTGAGCCTACACTGAAGGAGCTCATGGGAGGCCCTCCACACGGCCATTCATGGAGGCGCCCATTGAGTTGGCGCATTGTTCATATACTGGCATCTGTCCCCAGAAAACAAATCAGTAAACAGCGCCCGACACCTTCGCTAGAGCACAGTTGTCCCACTCTCTGTCCTTCCCTCGCTCCCCCGCTCATCTCTCTCTCTCTCTCTCTCTCTCTCTCTCTCTATCTCTCTCTCTCTCTCTCTCTCTCTCACACACACACACACACACACACACACACACACACACACACACACACACACACACCACACACACACAGAGAGAGAGAGAGAGAGAGAGAGAGAGAGAGAGAGAGAGAGAGAGAGAGAGAGAGAGAGAGAGAGAGAGAGAGAGAGAGAGAGAGAGAGAGAGAGAGGAGGGGGGGGGGATAGAGGGAAGGGAGGGAGGGGAGTCTCGTAATGTCCAACACGAGCAGCACAAAATGGGCCCCAGCGGGACATCAGCATTCTCTAAGCATCAGCATTCTCACTGATGTAAACACAAGAGGGCTGAACTTACTCAGTGAGAAGCACACGGATGTCTTGGAAGTAGGGATGATTCAAAGCTGTCTTGGAGGTTATGCGTTCTTGTGGATGGTACCGCAACATTTTGTCCAGCAGATCGATGCCCAACGAGTTCAAGCCTGGTACAACCTGTGGGAGCCACAGTTTGTGGATCAAGCCCAGAGAAACGGGAAAGGGAGATATCGAGGGAAGGAGATCCAGCTTTAGAGCAACATGTGCAAATCTGGAATGGACGCGTGACAGACACCAAAGCCCTGTGTGAACCTGGTAGGCATCATGCAGTGGTGCCGGCTTTGATCACCATTATCTATGTGAACAAGAGCGACATATAAATCAAGAGCAGAGTCAACAAACACATAACAATGCGAAGTCTGCACATTCCAACACAAATATTGCACTTGCACTTTAACTTGTCCCACCCTTGTTGCGTAAGCATCTGTGTGCTTTATGCATATGTGCCCTCATGCATGTGTGAGTGCGTGCGTGCCCGCTCATGAGGGAGGGAGGGGGAGAGGCGGGGGGTTGAGATCCAAAGGAGGCAACAGTGATTGCAATGGGCCAAGACTCAATATCTCACCTCCTGAAGGGGGCGCCGCTGCCATTTGGGGAAGGTGTCTTTGTAGTCTGGCAGCTCACTTACGCCTTGCCATATAGTGTCATCTGGGGTCCCCAATATGCGAAAGATCTTGAACAGCTCGTCGATTTCCTGGTTAGGCACCCAAATGACCTTTCAATTGACTTAAGTAAAAACCGTTAACCTTCACACCTCCAAAGCTCTCTGCCTGTTCCTCCACCCTTTCTGTCAGCATTCTGCCCATCTTGTGCCATGGGTTGAAAACGTGCTCAGGAAATACCCAACAAAATTCTGGGCAGCACAGGGGTAACAACTGCGTAAAATTGAAGAGCGCCACTCCATGTACATTATCAACCTAACAACATGATTATACGAAAGCACCAATCCATTCTTTAAGAGGAATATTCAATAGCTCGGACACAACCACTGCTGGTTAATTATCTTAGGAACACCAGTGACCTCTAAGTGGCAGCTGCATCTCTGAATGGACTTCGGCCAATATCCAAGTCTTTGGGATATAATAATTCTTGATGGATCATCATTTATCGGCAGAATCGTTGAGGAGCCCGTGTCAAAACAGCTTCTAGTTGATACTCCATCAAGAGTCTTAGGAAAATATTGAGGAACGTGCAATGGCAGACATGTGAATACCGTGCCTCATCCCCCTTTCCCAAAAAAGGATGAATGAACACCACACACACACACACACACACACCACACACACCACACACACACACACCACACACACACACACGCCAGCCTCCAAATGAGGAATATCGTCTCACAACACATGCTCATCAATGACCTCGATGTATGTCAGAAGTGAACCAACTATTTCTGCGCGTGCCCCACACACACACACACCCCCACACACACCACACCACCACCACCCCCACACACCCACACCACACACCACACCCCACATATGCACCCGCCGCACGCCACGCCACCACACACCGCCGCACGCACCACCACCACCACACACACACACACACACGCCGCATAGAAGAGACAGAGAGAGAGAGAGAAGAGAGAGAGAGAGAGAGAGAGAGAGAGAGAGGAGAGAGGAGGAGAGGAGAGGAGGAGGAGGGAGAGGGAGGGAGGGAGGGGGAGGGAGGGAGGGAGGGAGGGGGAGGGAGGGAGGGAGGGAGGGAGGGAGGGAGGGGGAGGGAGGGGGGGGGAGGGAGGGAGGGAGGGAGGGAGGGGGAGGGAGGGGGGAGGGAGGGGAGGGGAGGGAGGGAGGGAGGGAGGGAGGGAGGGAGGGAGGGGGAGGGAGGGAGGGAGGGGGGGGGGGGGAGGGAGGGAGGGAGGGAGGGGGGGGGGGGGGGGGGGGGGGAGGGAGGGGGGGGGGGGGGGGGGGGGGGGGGGGGGGGGGGGGGGGGGGGGGGGGGGGGGGGGAGGGAGGGAGGGAGGGGGGGGGGGGAGGGAGGGAGGGGGGGGGGGGGGGGGGGGGGGGGGGGGGGGGGGGGGGGAGGGAGGGGGGGGGAGGGGGGAGGGAGGGAGGGGAGGAGAGAGGAGAGAGAGAGAGAGAGAGAGAGAGAGAGAGAAGAGAGAGAGAGAGGAGAGGGAGGGAGAGAGAGAGAGAGAGAGAGAGAGAGAGAGAGAAGGGCGGGGGTGTTCGTAGATACTCCCATGGACGATTGAACAAAGGTCTTGGGAAGCACATACGACCATGTAAAGGTAGACATGTACATTCCCCCCCCCGGGAGGGGGGATGGGGAGGGGGCAAGGGAACTAAATGGGAGGTTCGGCTCGGCACCATTGAAGTCATATTGAACTGTTATCAATTGTTGTGGGAGACCAAAGATACTTTAATGTTGTTTAGGTTACATACCGAGTCTCCAGGGAACAATGGCCGCTGGGTGATCATCTCAGCGAAGATGCACCCGATAGACCAAATGTCAACAGGTGTGCCATAATGCTTGGCTCCCAGCAATATCTCAGGAGCACGGTACCACAGAGTTACCACCTGAACCAACCAACATAAGCTGGCGTTCACATCTAAACAGTGCACAGGAGTACTGCCTTTCTTGACTTGAACAAGGGAGCGCAGGGGGGGACACATTTCGGACGAGGAGGAGCAGGTGGGAGGGACAGGAGGAGGGTGACAGAGTAGAAGTACATT
>KV908774.1:47711-52302 GCA_002005505.1 Botryococcus braunii
ATAGAGTAAAATCTTGGACTTTGGACTTGGAATACACTGGTTGGGTGGCGGTAGCTTCAGCATGGCATATACAATTGTAAGCATGACATTTTGGACACAAAGGTATGGCATCAAGCTTTAGTTTAGTGCCTGCCCAACCCAGTCCCTGCACATCACTTTGGGTTAAACCCAGAAATAGACTGTCCTTCCACTGAAACTGCACTGAAGTTGAAGTAGCCATGTTTTTAGGACGTCCACTCTACCCTTCACTTGCACAAGGAATTCATAAGGGGAAAGAGTTCCTACAAGGGAACGAACGACTGGTACTGGTTTCAAAAGCATTGTCTCCCAAAGCAGCTATCTGCCTTAAAATGAGGACTGTAGCTAAGGAATATTGCCTTCCATATCCTGATGTCAGAGCAATATCTTAACCTTTGAATATTAATCCTGAGGCTTGACACAGGTCAACCATGACATAAATAAGTTACACAGGAGATCTAAGAACAATGCACTGCTGTAGGGAGATGAGAAATAAAGACACAGACACAAGGCTCCGCCAGAGACAGTATCAACCAGTAATCCCTTGAAAATTCCTGATCTTGCCATTTCCGAAATGAGAAATCAGCCAGATACCTGACAACATTTATATGCTGGAGTTCTTTGAGGAGAGAAATCTCCCTGATCGCTGTCGAAGGCACTCCCTCCTCTTCTTGTTCCAAGCGGATTTTCTTCAGTGCAATTATTTGTCCTGTCTGCTTATTCCGTGCTTTGTAAACAACGCCATATGTCCCTTCCCCTATCTTATCCAGCTTTTCATACTGCACCACCGCAGAGCTGGAACACTCAGGTGTTGGAACAAACAGGAACTCCGACCATTTGACACAAGCCCACATCTGTTGGCAATCCATTACTGACGAACCTTCTAAGGCATTATTCAAGTACAAGAAGGGATTGTCTTTCTGTTTTGAACGAAGCAGCATGGGAATGATTCCGAAAGGCTATGGCGATCTCGCGGACAGGGAACAAGCTCCTGGAGTTATCCTAACGCGCTTGTAATCTTCAAATGGTACCCTTATAATATTGAAAGCTGTTTCAGAGACAGGTGAGTTATTTTAACATTTTTGCGTCTGCTGCGTCGTATAAAGGGAAGGTTCGGGACTTCCTACGACTTCTCCGTGATCCGCGGGCGCCCTTCATTGACCAGAGATAGCACATGCATCGTTCAAGGACCATTACCTGGTCCATGCCACTGAGGCGCCGTCCTGGTGCATCCGGAACCATTAGGCTGCGTCCGTCTTGCTTGACAAGGCTAGCGTTGCGTCAAAGTCGTCCAGAATTTTTCCCAACGCAAGACGAGGCCTTTTCATTGCAGCCCATAGTGTAATGAACACAAAGTGCGATACTTTGCCCAGCTGAATTTTCCATGGAACTTTGAGGGGAGTTTTGGGGAAACGCGCGTTGCGTTCCCACCTTCGGCATTTCGCAAGATGCCCTGGAGGCGGTGCCACCTGGCGGTACGATCAGATCTAAAACAGTAACTTTTACATTCGTCCAGCGAACAAATTTCTATGGACACTAAACCTGCCACAACGATCTGTGTAATGTGTGTCAGCAGCATAAGAAAGTCGGCTTAGGATCTGCGTATTGACCGTTTTTGAACCTCTGCCACTACGAGAACGCATCGGAAGGCACCCCTACTGTTCGTTTCCTTCGTCTACTGCTGGTGCAATGACAGATACGGCATCTATTGATGAGAAAGCGAAGAGAGTTCGGAATCTGTTGAGCAGTTACTATGTGGAAGAGAACAGGACTGGCGGTGGAGGTTCACAGAGCTTTCCTGGGACGCCTCCTTTGGGGCAGGGACATGCATCAATGTCACGGCTTCAAAGCATAGATGCTTCCACATTTGACGCCAATCGATACTTGTCGCACATCCTCAGAACAATGCGGCTTGATGACTTGCTGTCAAAACACCAGGAGATGTCAACCGAAATCAAAACCTTGGATTCAGACATGCAAATACTGGTTTATGAGAATTACAACAAATTTATTTCAGCCACTGACACAATCCGCAGCATGAAGAGCAACGTCGATGGCATGGAAACAAACATGCACGAACTGAAGCATGTCATAGGTTCGCCCCGAGCTTTTGGGTTTGTGCTCCCTGGCCGGCAGAAAATAGGAATTGGAGATGTGCATGATGTCCTCACGTTGCTTGCAGATGACGTGGCAGAAAGGAGCAATGCAGTAAATTCCAAGCTTCAACAACGAAGGGACCACATCGAGGGGCTGAACCAGGTAAAGACACTTTGTTTTGTCTCGTCAGGAGGCACTTCTCCCGTTCCATACGAGGTCTTTTGCTCTTCAAAAGCAGCGTCCCCTGATTGCATCTCTGACTTTTCAGCTTCTGCAGCCTTCGGCCTTCAAAAGGGCTCTCCCCACCCCCACCTCCCAGTTTACAGGGCCTTCATCTGTTGGGTGGATTTATGCAGGGGAACAGGTCATTTTTGAAAACTTTTGGATAGAATCATCATTATCGCTATGGTGGACATTGCCCTATCGGACCAACTGAGCGGTTTAGAGCGCAGTACCTAGTGCGATCCGCCAGCTGCGGTCTTGTCTAAACAGATACAGATTCATGGGAGACATTGAAAAGAATGCATCAATGATTGGAACCAATCCCATGGGGTGTTCAAAACCACTGGGAAAACAGTATGGGGTGTTCAAGTGCGGGGACCCGTATAAAAAGAAATACACGGGGAAGGATTGCGATGGGGTAGTCATGGCTCTACGGGTCTGTGGACTCCCGGTGAAAAGCACGTCAATCACTGGAAGGATTCTGGTGGGGTGTTAAAAAGTCAGTGCTGGTCCGGGACACTTCTAGAAAAAATGTAAGGTAGATCGCAGCCATGGCTCCTATGCAAGAGGCGCCTACCTTTTGACTGAGGTCCATAGTTTAAAGTAGATTACTGTCCGTTTTAAAATGATTACTTCGTTAACATTTAAGGGAACAAGAAGCTTAAGAGAGACGTAGTATCAAATGTCCCGGGAAACATAATGTGATGTGGTGTTGTTGCCTGGGCAGGTCCGAGGACTGCTCGTGAAGTTGCAGGCTGTCTTCAACCTGCCCAAGCGACTTCGGACAGCAATAGATCAGGGGGCTGTGGAAATTGCCGTCAATGCGTATGCTGATGCAGCGCCCCTCCTAAAGCGTTATGGCCACAAGGTGGGAGGCTGCCTCCAATGCTACACACTACAAAAACCACCCTTTGCCCCCTCCCCTTCGACATGGAACCTCCCCCCCCCCCTTTCCCCCCTCTTTCCCCTCCTATCCCTCTGCGTTCTTCTGCTTTCCTACTTTCCAGTTCCCTGCAATCATCCTTTTGCTTTCCTCTCTCTTTTCGTCATTTTCCCTAGTTCTTCGCTAGCAATGTCGGCCAGTTCCAGCTTGGGCAGTCTGCGTTGGGGCAAATCGATTTTATTGGAATGGTGGATGTCATAATCAGAATATTTAACAGGGTGAGGATGGCTTGGTGGAGTTCTGCTGCATCATAAGTGTTGTGTCACTCCTGCTGTGCCACAAGAGCAGCTGGGTCGGCAAAGGGTTTCATGCATTTCCCATTCACCTGATGTGTCCTACTATTATGTGGAGATGTGTCCTATGCGGATTCATCAGTGACGAGGGCCAATAGGTGACGTGCATCAGGGCCGATAGGTGACGTGCATCGTGTTGCCATCTTCTCTCCCTCCCCCCCCCTCGTCTCCCCATCTCCTCGTCTTTCCACCCTTCCTCTGCTCTCCTCTTCGCAAATCACCTCCTTTGTTCTCACATTTTTTAAAATTTCCTCCCACATTTCCCATATTTACCCGCATAACCCATCAAACATAACCCTGGGTATGTCCGCTGGTGCTTGCATCCATTGCTTGTCCATGTCCATGCTTGCATCCAATACTTCATTCGTTGGTTTGCCGGTCAGAAAGAAACTTTAAGAGACAGCGGCCAGAAAGGTACTTTTAACAGACAGAGCGTTGACCATATGTCCATTGGTGCTTGCATCCATTTACTCCTTCTCTCGCTTGCAGGGAGCCTTCAGGAAGGCGATTTCACAACAACCATGACCATATGTCCATTGGTGTTGTCATCCATTTCTTTGTTCCCTCGCTTTGCAGGGAGCCTTCAGAAAGGTGACGATGGAGGCGGACACATCAGCGCGCGAGCTGACCGAGCTTTTGAAGAGTCGGATGGCCACCAAGGAAGAGGAGGTTGCCACATGTATCCAGCTGCTGGGCAAGCTGGGAGAGCCAATTGACAGTCTGCAGGTGTGCATGAGCTGGGCATCCCTTTGATTTTGGGGGGGGGGGGGGGGGGGGGGGGGACCACATGAGAGAGAGAGAGAGGAGAGAGAGAGAGAGAGAGAGAGAGAGAGAGAGAGAGGAGAGGGAGGAGGGAGGGAGGGAGGGAGGGAGGGAGGGAGGAGGGAGGGAGGGAGGGGGGAGGGGGGAGGGAGGGAGGGAGGGAGGGAGGGAGGGAGGGAGGGAGGGAGGGAGGGAGGGAGGGAGGGAGGGAGGGAGGGAGGGAGGGAGGAGGGAGGGAGGGAGGGAGGGAGGGAGG
>KV908775.1:0-15000 GCA_002005505.1 Botryococcus braunii
TTCTGAACATTATTATTGAATGCCTTGTGCTTTAAGTGATCTTCATGTGTGCACTATTAGGATATGGGTCCATTGAGAACATAAGGTACCTTGAGACACGGCAGATTCTGGACGTTTTTCGAACATAAGGTACAATCCTATCTAGATCACACGTTTGTCGGATGAACTCTTAAGGCTGCCCCACCGGAGTGAATACCAACTGGTTGTGAAAGATGCTGGGCATCACCAGATGCTAGTCTTGTCCGACAGTTGTGTGTGGCACTCAGCAGACAGTCGTACGGACTGTAGCTGGAGTAACTTCGTCTATTGACGACCTGTCTGCTTTGTACAGGTACGGTGCGGCAGTGTGTGTTGTATCATTGTTGCTATTTGGAGTGAACAGTTAGTACCTTAGTCATCAAACAGATAAGGGACAGTGACTCAGGGAGTATAGGCATGTACTTGAACGTAGCCGTCTAGAGCCTTATCTAGTGATTGCTTGATCGTGCTTGTGTACAAGATAATGATGTAACGAACTGGTTGTGAAAGATGCTGGGCATCACCAGATGCTAGTCTTGTCCGACAGTTGTGTGTGGCACTCAGCAGACAGTCGTACGGACTGTAGCTGGAGTAACTTCGTCTATTGACGACCTGTCTGCTTTGTACAGGGAAAGCCGATTGCCCATAACCTTTCACAGGTTATGGGCCCACGCCCTTCCAGCTGAGCCAAGTAAAAGCAGGAGTGAAGGTCGTCTACGGATGGGTCAGACGTAAGCGTCAACAAAGGAGCTCGAGCATGGCGCAGCGGCGCAAGGGAACTCGAGTGTACCAGGACCATTATCTTACTCACAGTTTACCTTTCTGGGAAATTCATAATTGAAGTTTTAGCTGTGCTTTATCATTCATAGACGTTGTCTAGAAGCACTGAGTGAGTCGGGCCGGACTCCGGCGCAAACTTCTGAGGGGAACATATCTGCTACTACTGTGCAAGACTGGCTGGTAAATTTCCATGACATGGAGGGAATTGTAGGGTATTGCTGCATTCCAGAAGTTTATGAGTAAGTTTGGCTGGTGAAGTGACAATAGTATGACAAAAAGGGGCAAAGAAAAGGAAAGTAGCAGTGAAACAGCAATGTCTCAACCTGGAGAAGTCAGTGGGGCCACTCCAGGGCAGTCTATGACCGGGACACAATCAGCCACTGCAGAACCAAAGGTGGAGATGACAAGGCAGCCTACATCCCCAATACCTCTAATCCAAAGATGACTGTCATGCTTGATGATGGAGGGCGCAATTTTGAATTTTGGTATGAAAATTTGGAGGCGTGCGCAAACACCAAGGGGGTCAGAGCGGCTTTGGAGAGGCCAATGCCAGGGTCGGTGGAGAACTCAGCCATCAAGCAGTGGCTGATCCAGTCAGTTCCAGTCATCTGGCATTCTCAGATCTCATGCCACAAAGCAGCGTTCGACTTCATCGCGTGGGTGAAGAACAGTCACACTGGAGGGAGCAACCAAGACATCAACCTTGAGTGGTACAAGGAAATGGAGCAGGGCATCAAGACAGGGGAGACACTCAAGGTCTACCTCTACAGAATGATGGATCTGGCTACAAGTCTCAGAAACAACGCGTTCATCCTCTTGGACCACAATGTTGGGGAGCTGATGGTGAAGGGCCTCCCTCCTGTGCTGAGGCTCGAGTCCCTGGAGGTTATGGCAACCGACAAGCCGCCATTGGAGCTGATTCAAAGAATCCTGCGCGCCGCAGCCAGCCGTGGGTACAAGGACCCACCTGCAGAGGGAACACCTCAGGCCATGGCAGCTGCAGCAGTGGCTGGTCCCTCTGGGGGGGTAGCTGGAGCGTCATCAAGCGCTGGAGCTGCACCAGGAGTGGGAGCAGTACCGGGAGTTGGAGCAGCACTACCAGCAAACGAACAGCCTCCCGCTGGCCCCTCTGCAACTACTTTTGGTGGCAGGGGGCGTGGACCTGGCAGGGCAAGAAGGCCCAGAGAGGAGCTTACATGCCACTTCTGCAAGGCAAAGGGCCACTTCATGACTGACTGCGGACCGCTCAGGCAGCTGCAGGCTCTGCATCAAAACATGCAAGCGGCAAGCGTTGGGCCTGCAGCTTACTGGGGCCAGGGAGGCCCACAGTCGTCTCCTCAAGCCTGGTGGGACCATGGATCTGGCCGGGGTGGCCCGCCTTCATCCGCTTCCAGCCCTGGACCTCCTTCAGCATATAACTATCCAACAAGTCAACACACGTTTCCGGGGTGGCATTTACCACCTCCACCCCCTCCTTCTGGTGAGGCGATGTTTATCTCTCTCAATGTGCTTGCCCCAACTTCGCATGGAGCTAGCAGCACATCTTGGTTAATAGATAGTGGTGCCTCTGTGCATATAGTCAATGATCTCTCATTGCTCCATAATCCAGTTATGCATAGACAGCCTCTTCCTCTGCACTTGGCAACCTCAGACGCCAAGGGAGGAATCATTGCATCTGGGTCTGTATGCCTTGTGAATGCAAGGCACGAAGTATTCTGGCTGCACAATGTGCAGTGTGTTCCTTCTGCGCATACCAACCTCATTTCAGTCACTGGTGCAATTCAGGATGGAGCATCTTTCCTGACTGACACTGCAGGTGGTTACACAGCCATGAAGGGACCTGAAGGGTGGTGTGGAGATATCACCCGCGCACGAGGTCTGTTTTTTTTGGAGTTTGTTAGTCCTGTCAGAGGGCAGCAAGTTGGCTGCAGACATATTGATCACATGGCTGAGGCGTCTCATCTTAGGAAAGGACACGTGTGTAGCGAGAGATCTCTGTGGCATGCTAGGTTAGGTCATCCTGGTGCCAGCAGCATGCAGAGGTTCTCCAAGGAAGATCTGGTTACAGGAATCAATATCTCCCTTGCTCCCTGCTCTGAGTGCCCCAAGCACTGTGAATCGTGTATACAAGGGAAACACTCCAGACCTCCTTTCCCTGTATCTTCCAGGCCTGCACATCACCCACTCGATAGAGTCCATGTGGATACTGTGGTCCCATATCACCTCCTGCCATCACAGGTGAACGATATTGGGTCACTGTAGTGGATGAAAGTTCACACCAAGTTGCCTCCCTGCCTGTGAAGTCAAAGGATTGCATCCCAAAGGCTGTGATAGACCTGCTCCGCTTTTGGCAGACCCAACGAGGCACGGTTGTGAAGTGTGTGAGGACTGACAGGGGTTCAGAGTTCCTGAACCAGCAATTCAAAGAGTTTTGTGCTCAGCAGGGCACTAAGATGGAGTCCTCAGCGCCCTACACGCCTCAGCAGAATGGGGTGGCGGAGAGGATGAATAGGACCCTGAAGGAGCGAACAAGGACTCTGTTGGTCCATGCTGCAGCAGACCCCTCCCTTTGGAAGGAGGCGCTTGAGACAGCTACCCTCCTCTACAATGTGGGTCCTACTTCAGGCAGGTCCCTGACCCCCATGGAATTATTCTTTGGTGTCAAACCTGATGTGTCTGTGCTGCGCACGTTTGGCTGTGTAGCCCATGTGCACATTCCCAGTGGCCAAAGGTCTGTTTTTGGGCCCAAGACCACCCTGGGATGTTTACTGGTTATTGTCCCCAGTCTAAAGCGTATCGTGTGTACGTGGGGAATGGAGTGTGGAAGGAGAGTAGGGACGTCAGCTTTATCGAGCACTTGAGGGGGGCTGAGAGAGTGGGTCTATCAAAGGTCCAGCCTGGGTCTGTCTATGATTCTAGGATATCACCCCCCCTTGGCAGTGAGAATCTGGCAACGCCTCAAGCAATTCCCTCTGCTGCTCCACCCACGTTCTGGGATGAGGAGGATGACCATGGAGTGGAGACGCTTTCCACTGGGGCTCCTGGGACCTCTGGACTTTGTGCTGGGGATCAGTCTGGAGACGGGACCACAGCAGCACATGACCAAGGAAACCCCACCAGCCTGGATCCTACTGTTGGGACCCCAGAACCATCTCAGCACTCGTGGTCGGTGCTTGAGCATATGCAGAATCTGGCCAGGGGGGGTGTAGAAACTCAATCCCAGGTAGAAAAAATGCAGAAGGTACAAGAGGGGTTGCGAATGCAGGGGAAGTCACAAATTCCCCTTCCTCCAGGGACCACCCTTACAAGGGAGCAGCGTTATGTACAGCGCGTGGCTAGGAGAGAGCATTCTGACATCCCATTGCATGCCCCTGACCCAGGTCAGGCAATTGTGAGTGAGCCAAACATGGTTGGTCTCCCTGATATGCAGGGGCAGGTTGAGACAGTCGAGGCTATGTTCGGTGCAGATGTAAGAGATGAGAGCAGTGGGTTAGACATGCCAGCAGTAGGGGAAGCTGGTGCCCAATCCCAGTCACTGGCTAGTCATGCTTATGGTGTGCAGGCTGACATTGTAGGCGCAGCTCAGGCAAGTCTGGGTAGTGTGCCCAAGTGTGAGTCCAGGAGAGAGAGAGAGCTGCTGCTCCCCTCTGCATTGCGGAAGGTGCGAGAATGTAAGGGTGCTGCACATGAGTCCAGTAGTCAAGGAGAGAGAGAGAGACTTGAGAAGGAATCAGATAATCCCGGCAGTACTGCCCAGTCCCAGCATAAGGTACATAATGTACCTTATTCTGGCAACCAGGGAGAGAGAGAGAGAGAAGGGAGCAGCATCAGTAAGGCTGACAGCCCTGCTGCACCACAGCATAAGGTACAGAGTGTACCTTCTGTCACGTTGGGAAAAGTTCACGTGCCCTCAAACTTGAGGGAAGCCCAGCGCTCACCTCAGTGGGAGTTTTGGCAGCAGGCAATGCAAGAGGAGATGGAGTCTTTAGACACCCATGAGGTTATGCAGTATGTGGAAAGACCCCATGGGCAGAAAGTTATCCCTGTTCATTGGATTTTTTCTACAAAAAACGATGCACATGGGAATGTCACTCGGTTTAAAGCAAGATTGGTTGCCCAGGGTTGCAGACAGATTCCTGGTATAGATGTTGGTGAGGTTTTTGCACCTACCAGCAGCTATGGTGCTAGGAGAGCTGTGCTGGCAGTGGCTGCCACACAAAATCTTGAGATCCACCAAGTGGATATCAAGACAGCTTTTCTCAATGGGGAGTTGGAGGAAGAGGTCTATGTGACCCAACCACCAGGATTTGAGAATGGCAACACGAGAGTTGTGTGCAAGCTCAGGAAGGCACTCTACGGTCTTAAGCAAGCCCCACGGGCTTGGCACAAGACCTTGAGCGACAAGTTGAGCGTGATGGGGTATAGTGTGTGCAAGAGCGACGCTGGGGTATACATCAGGAGGGCCCCTGATGGTAATCTGTCGTTTATTCTTGTTTATGTCGATGATCTTCTCATAGTTGCCAGAGTGGTTGCAGAGATTGAGTGGGGGAAAGAGTTATTGAAGAAGGACTTCACCATCCATGATTTGGGAGAGGTGAATGATTTCCTGGGGTGTCAGGTCCTACGCAATAGAGTTCAGGGCACTATTTCCATGAGTTGCACTCCCAAGATTGATGCTCTTGTGGAGAAGTTTGGCGTTGCTGATGATGGACGTGGGGTTGATACCCCCATGTCCAAGGACTTCGTGGCTAGCAGCAGACCCGAGTCCTCAGATGGTATGTCACATGGGGCTGGTACCCCTCTGCCACCTGGTCATCGATACTGCGAGTTAATTGGATCGTTACTGTACATAGCCAATACGACCCGGCCTGACATTTCTCAGGCTGTTGGAGTGTTGTCAAGGTATAGAATGACACCCACTACCTCACACTGGAATGAGGCCATTCGAGTGCTGAAGTACTTGAGAGATACCAGAGAGTTAGCTCTTACTCTGGGTGGAAAGGGCCCTGAGCTAGAAGGCTATGTTGATGCCGACTATGCTGGGGACCTGGACCACAGGTATTCCACCACTGGCTATGTTCTATCAGTCTATGGTAGTGCCGTGGTTTGGGGAAGCAAGAAGCAGAGCTCAGTTGCTACCTCAACTGTGCAAGCTGAGTTTATGGCAGCTGGCCATATTGTGAAGGAAGCCAACTGGCTAAGGGGCTTCTTGGAAGAGATAGGGGCTGCACCTTGGAGGGTCAAAATTTTCTGTGACAACCAAGGATGCATTTCTAATTTACGGAACCCCCTGTATTCCAAATTCACAAAGCACGTTGCAGTAAGCTTCCACTACGCTAGGGAAGCTATGGCACTTGGGCAGGTAGATATCCTCTATGTGGAATCTGCACGCAATGTGGCTGACATTATGACCAAGCCACTTGCCAAGCCCGTGTTTGTTGGTCATCGTGATTCACTAGGTTTGAGAAGATACACTTAAAGCATGCAGGCAAGGGGAAGTGTTGAGTTCTGAACATTATTATTGAATGCCTTGTGCTTTAAGTGATCTTCATGTGTGCACTATTAGGATATGGGTCCATTGAGAACATAAGGTACCTTGAGACACGGCAGATTCTGGACGTTTTCGAACATAAGGTACAATCCTATCTAGATCACACGTTTGTCGGATGAACTCTTAAGGCTGCCCCACCGGAGTGAATACCAACTGGTTGTGAAAGATGCTGGGCATCACCAGATGCTAGTCTTGTCCGACAGTTGTGTGTGGCACTCAGCAGACAGTCGTACGGACTGTAGCTGGAGTAACTTCGTCTATTGACGACCTGTCTGCTTTGTACAGGTACGGTGCGGCAGTGTGTGTTGTATCATTGTTGCTATTGTGAGAGTGAACAAGCTTAGTGTACCCTGTAGTCACTCAAACAGATAAGGGACAGTGACTTCAGGGAGTATAGGCATGTACTTGAACGTAGCCGTCTAGAGCCTTATCTAGTGATTGCTTGATCGGTGCTTGTGTACAAGATAATGATGTAACGTAACTCTGGTTGTGAAAGATGCTGGGCATCACCAGATGCTAGTCTTGTCCGACAGTTGTGTGTGGCACTCAGCAGACAGTCGTACGGACTGTAGCTGGAGTAACTTCGTCTATTGACGACCTGTCTGCTTTGTACAGGGAAAGCCGATTGCCCATAACCTTTCACAGAGAGAGAGAGAGAGAGAGAGAGAGAGAGAGAGAGAGAGAGAGAGAGAGAGAGAGAGAGAGAGAGAGAGAGAGAGAGAGGCGCGCGCGCGCGGTAGGGAGGGGGGAGGGAGAGAGAGAGAGAGAGAGAGAGAGAGAGAGAGAGAGAGAGAGAGAGAGAGAGAGAGAGAGAGAGAGAGAGAGAGAGAGAGAGAGAGAGAGAGAGAGAGTCGCAGCCTTCAGACAAGCTTGGAAGATTGTCATGCTTACAACGTGGCACATATGCAATACGTGAGTCCTTGTTGCTTAATATGGAGGCAGCCAAACAAGTGTGGATCAGCGTACATTATTCCAATCTTGTGAACTTCAACTTCAGGATCCTCCAGAGTAGGAATATTCATAATGTCACATCTTTATTACGTGAACGACTGTAGAGTAGACAGTCCTGCATGATGTAAACTTTTCAAGATCATCATAACTGCAGTCTTCTACCATGTACAGTCTTCTACAATTATTTTCTAAGAACGTTCCATACTCCCTTTCAACAGGGAGTGCATTCCACTTGATCCTGTGTAGGTCTATGTGCGTATACGTACGTATATACATATCCTTTTAAGGTAATTACCAACGATAGTTTTCATGAGTAGCTACCCCAAACTATCTACTCCTGAGAACTATCGCTGATAAGTTAACGATAGATGTCAGCCAAGTAGCTGTTATAATTTTGGCATAGCGTCTGTGTGCGCGCATGAATGCTGTACGTGTGGATGTATATAATTGTACCGTCGCTGCAGCTGCTGATGTACAAATGTGTGCGTGATATCACGTAACATCGATATTACGTATAGGTTGTTTCGTCCACTGAAGCATACGTAGGTACGTAGGATCCAGGGAAATCTGGTCTTGCGGAATATATTCTTATATAGGTACATATATGTAAGCATATAATCATCTATGCATACAGCCCCATGGGTAGTTCTGGGTGGTCACCCATAACTACATAGGGGCATCAAGAAATAGTCGACTAGTAGCTACCCCCTTAAGCTGTACAAGATATGGTATCATTATTAGGCTCCAGCCAGGCACGGCCCACCCCATTCAGCGAAGACCTGACATATATGCTCTATAATGACCTGGTGGATTCAGACCGCTGATCGATCCGGATACATGTACATAGATAGCTAGATACATAACTTTGTGCATCCGGCTTGCTTTGGCTCTAGCAAAGAGTTAAAGGACAAAGTACAAAGTGTGACTCCGGAGGTTGATATTCAACTTTAATCCTATACAAGTTCTCGAAATTACCCAAAATCTTTAATGAGCCCGTGCGCATGTTGCTCATGAGAGTAATCCGTCCATTGGTGGATGTATGGATATTTGAGGAAATTTCTTCTGAAGTTTGTTGTAGCATTCACGAGCTTCTGCTCCATCTTTCTGAAAATATATATAATCAGGTTTCTCGTGTGGGCATATAGTGCGTTGCAAGAAGCCAGGAGATGCCAACAGAAAACTGCTATCATATAGTTGCACCTGGAATGTATACAGACATTTCGTTACCTTTTTTCATACTTGCGTACATATGTATTCAAGTGTACACCGCTATAGATAATTATTTAAGCTGAAAGGTACACATTAGAATGGTCTTCCAAAGAATGTTATAATCTATAGGCTCCATGGTGGCCATGGCCAACCTTCAGTGAATGTTCAAAAGAGTCTCCTCCTGCCTTCAAACTTGAATTCACATCATATAGAACATATCATACCACTTGTTGTTACTGCGTCCAGCAGATAGCTTAACCTTTCAAAAATTCTAACGGGGGCCAGCTACCTTACAACAAAGATAACGAAGTCAACAACTTCGTGAAGGGGAAATTCGCAGAGTCGTTCAAACCGCCGGTAAACAATGCGATAATTGTTGAGAACATAGTCATAACTAAATCCCAAGTCTTCTCTTCTGCCTGTAGGAAATTTAAGTTATCAGTCCTTCAAGTTTGCTTTGTTAGGTGTATCGTGCTCTTTGCACTCACTGACCACTGTTGGGAGGGACCTCCAAATGTCAGAAAAGCGAACTCGTAAATCTTCATCGCGAGGATCAATAAACGGAACAATTTTTGTTTTAAAAATTCCCGAAACCTGCTCACAAAGATAAAGCACTTGTTCCTCCCTGCACAGCACCGGTGGTACCATACAGTTAGGAACCTCGAAAGTCAAGTGAACCTTGACTGTTCACTATCAGACCACACCGTTCGAAACCTTCATTCTAGTTTTAGGTCAGAAGAAGTGTAGTGCAGTTTATACTGTCAGGTGATCGGAAACAAGGCTGAGTGTCGGCTATTGCAGCTACGATGCAACGTTTTTTTAGCACTATAACAATCCGTCTTTCAAGAGGTTTTATAAACCTTAGTGTTCACAACTAAGAAGCGTAGATGAACTTTGCTTTTGCCAGGTGATCTGAAGCGAAGGCAAAGTGTCGGCTTTCGCAGCTGTGCCATTCGCGAGGCCTTAGTGCACTAATGTTGGTCAACACTCAGCAGCGAACATCCCGAATCAAGCATTCTGGTTACCGGGTAACGCGGGTAACTTACCGGCACCAAACTCAGAGGGCCAAACTTACCTGCTCCAACTTCAGGGGATGGATGGTGGGTTGGAGGGGGAGGGGGATGAGGGAGGGAGGGATGGAGGCAGAGAGGGAGGGGGAGGGAGAGAGTGAGGGATGGAGGCAGAGAGGAAGGGGGAGAGAGGGAGGGCGGAGAGACAGGGAGGGGGAGGGGGGGGTATGGAAATAGAGGGTCAGGGGGGGGGAGGCCGGGGGAGGGGGAGAGGAAAAAGAGAGACGACACACCACACACACACACACACACACACACACACACACACACACACACACACACACACACACACACACACACACACACAGAGAGACAGACAGACAGAGAGAGAGAGAGAGAGAGAGAGAGAGAGAGAGAGAGAGAGAGAGAGAGAGAGAGAGAGAGAGAGAGAGAGAGAGAGGGAGGGAGAGAGAGAGAGAACGAGCGAGCATGTGCGTGAGCGTGAATGTGTGTGTGTGTGTGTGTGTGTGTGTGTGTGTGTGTGTGTGTGTGTGTGTGTGTGTGTGTGTGTGTGTGTGTGTGTGTTTGTGTGTGTGTGTTCCTCCAGCGGAGGAGGGTGGGGCAACAGCTATAGCTTGGAGAGGAGTGCCGGACGCCCTACTTGTGATTCACGATTTTGTGCCAGGCTTTTTTTTTTTTTTTTTTTTTTTTTTTTTGGGGGGGGGGGGGGGGCGGGGGCCACATTGGAATAGGAAATAGAGTACATCATTCACTGTAAACTACGGATGCCGTAAAGCGCCTAGTACCTATCACTTTACAATCTGAGGACCAGCGCTTATCGAGACCAGAGGAAATATGCTGGTGGGGCCACTACTGACAAGCTTTAAAGAGCAACAACAAGCACGCAACTTAGACGAGTTTCCCGGTTTGCACTATTGCTGTGAATGGATCAATGACACAGCACAGGAAAATGGGGACGGTTAAAAAATTCACCATAGTCCGCGGCCTCCCGGTACTACTCTCTAAAAAGGAATCCCATAGTCAGGAAGCCCGTTGCACTGTGCGCTAAAATATAGCATTCATAAACGCAATCTTCTTGCCGCTGTGGCAATCCGAATCGGTCAACTTCTAATGTGAATTTGCGAAGAACTTGCTCATAATCAGCACTGCCAGGCCACACAAAACCCGGCCCCACGTGGGCCTTGTTCACTGTGCACAGCAATCACAGCACGTGAGTCTTGTTCAGACCTTCCGAGGGTGCCGCACCTTACGTGCTTCTTTCCCCCAAGAGAAGGGTTGTGTCTCCAAACTTAGGGAGCCCCTCCGCATCACCTACCCACGACCCGAATGATGACAGGTATGCATGTGCTGCGTTTTTCAAGCCCCTCCGTCGGGGTACTGTGGAGAGAGGCAGTCCGAGGCTAGCCTTCAGCGCGTCATATGCGAAAGCATGTTGCTGATTGCCCATCCACATAAAACATCACCACTTTCGGATTGCCCCTTAACACAAACACCCGCATTGGCTGAGACAATGAAACAAATATCCGTCCATCGTTGCACCGATCTGACTTCCCCCATTTCCCCTGGCCTCTGCCCTGACATATATAGCGTGAGCAGCCGAAAAGGGCCGTCCAGCAGCATTATACTCTGCTGGCTAAAACAACAGTGCGTGCTTCAAACTACGCACGCAGTGTGTACACACGAAAAGCTCGTGACATCAAGCATGGCAAGCGCCATTGCCAGCTGGTGCAAATTAAAGAGCCAATATGACTGCAGGACTTTAAGTCCACACCATGCTTCAAATAGTTATGTATTGGTTGGAGCCTGTTCTTGACCAATGTAGACAACGACAACCACGGAACGGAAGCAGCCAATTCGGAAAGATGCAGGCCCCTCTCTTCGCTTCTGTCGCACAGACCAAAGAGAGGGTTGTCAGAGAACGACCAGTAACTCATAGCTAGGGAAATCCAACTTCTCCGCCGAGACTCCAATTGAATGAACAGCAGCACTGGCCCAAGATTAAATGGCGCCTTTCCTAAACAATGCCCTCATGCTTAGGCAGCAACAAATTGCCGCAGAACAACTGCCATCTACAGAGCACGAGAAACCAAAGAACAAGGACCCCCATTCGTCTCGCTGCTCCGCATTCCAACAACCGTGTTCTCATTCTCGACATCAAGGAAGCGCAATCGAACCACAACTGCGACTCCCGCTCCAACCCTTAGAGGGTGCTTGCCACCCTCCGGCTACCATAGAGGCTCGCTCAAGCCCAATAGCCACTTGCACATCCAATTGGATCACAGCTCCCCAGGCGAAGCCATCCTGAGGGATCGCTCCCGAGACCAGACATGCAGTTGCCAACAACAAGAAGGCCTCAAGCTTCTTCACCCCTGCTTCATTCATCAATACAGGCCCACTCTGTGCGAACACACAGCAAGGGCAGCCCCAGACACCAATTTGCATCCTATGCCTTGCCTTGCAATTGATTAAGCCAAACCACGAGTCCCTTTGCCTCCTATGCCTTGCAACTGGTTAAGCCAAACCACAAGTCCTTTGCAGTAAGGAACTGCTGAGGCCATGCTGTAGCGCACGCAGTAAGAGCTGCACTACTCGCAGGCTTCAAGTAGGCTAGGAGTCACAAGTGCAGGATGGGGCTCCAACTTTTAGGGCTGAACTTGAGAGCATGCGCCAGATGTCTCCCCGGGGTGTTGAGTTATCTGCTGTGCCAACCCTACCACCTAAGCAGGCTGGATAAAGCACACGCCTCTTCATCAGGAGCGGGTTCCTTTCCAGAGACTCGCTGCACCAGTTGTACGGCTTGCTTGCAAGCAAAGCTATACGGTGCAAAAGCTGTATGGGGGCTTTACAGAATCCCATAAGATTGCCCGCCTCCATGCCCTTCCATTCTGGCGAAAACGGTGCCCAGGAGAAACTCTTTATCTTAAACTCTGCTTGGCAAAGGCACAACTTGACCTTCGGGAAGCTTCCTTAAGCACTGGGCATGTGCAGTGCCTCAGAAGGTGTACAGCCCTTCCCGATGTTTGAGCTGTGCCTCTGCCGGCCAGAATGTCTCCGACGCACCACATTCGCGACAACGAGAGCCTGAGGAGGCGGACAGGGTCCTCTGTGAAGCCCTTGTATGTACAATGTGTACAGTGTACTGTACATGTTGTACAGCTAGATCTGATCCAGCCCTTCCTGACGTTTGAGATGAGCCTCTGCCTGCCACAACTGCTCCTAAGCACTAAAGTCGCCACAACGGAGGAGGGGCAACGGGGGCGAGAGCGCATATTACCCAAGGCCCATGTGTACCTCCCTGTGACAGTAGCGACCTGTGCCGCCATGAAGATAGACACCCACAGTTTTTTAGGGATCGGGGTGTTACGGTTGGCACCCACACCATAGACCCGTGAAGACCGATTGTGGAACTCTCCACGAAGACCCTTGTGGAATGCTCATCCAAGACCCTACGTGGGACCCTCTGCGAAGACCCTGTGCGGAACCCTCCGTGAAGACCCTATGTGGAGCCTTCCGCGAAGACCCTATGCGGAACCCTCCGTGAAGACCCTACGTGGAACAATCCGGTAAAGACCCTGTGTGGAACCTTATGTGGAATCCTCCATGAAGGATGCAACAGTGCATCGCCCTACAGTGCACCCACAATTGAGCAGTACCCCAGCACCAACACGAAGCAGAGCTCTGTTCAGTACTTCTCGCCCAACTGTCAGCCTGCACTGTACCTGCAACACCACAATGGGCCAGCCCGCCCTCCCCCTGTCATCCAAGAGATGCATTTGCCATTGAGGCCCACAACATCGCCATGTGTAGTGATTCGGCACTTCTCCTGTTGCCAAAAGCATGGGTGGGATTGTTCCGACCACAGGACATGTGTACATGTACCCCACTGCTTGGGATTCAACTCGCTCACGCCCCCGCAACAATGTTTGCCAAGGACATGCATGGGTCTGCAGACACCACAACCAGATGTAACGCTGCCGCCATTGTGACCCGACTGGGATGCCTACAAACGGCATTTGTAAAGCCCCGCAACAACCCACAACAATGTCGTAACCCCACAGCACGGAAACAGAACGCAAATCCGAGCTCTGCAACAAGATTTGGTGGCTTCATCGCGAAGGAAACAGCCATAAAAGTCTCCTCTCCCTTTTCTTTTCCGCTAGCTTCAACAAAGGGCATTGTATCTGAAACACCTGGGCGTATGTACATGTACCACCGCTGTTTTCAAGGCCTGGAATGACATTGTCCCGACCCAGCACGGGGTCCCCTGGAGACCCCAAGAATCTTCTAATCTCTCCACAAGGTTTACACCTCAAGTTCCACTACTAAGGGCCCCCCTTAAGGCCGCAAAAGGGCTTCTGTACCGCCACTCTGTACTCTCCACGAGGTCAGCACCTCAGTCTACACACTAGGGGTCTGCCAGGAGGCCGGTGGGGGACCAGGTACCGTCATTCTGTTACTTCCATTGGTACTGCCCCTCTATCTCCAGTCTCGGATTGGCTTGTGGAGGCCTCTGCAGTTTCAGTTTCAGTCATGGCAACTGGTTCCCCAGCCTCGTTCCCTGGGTGCCCGTTTGTGACTGGCGTGGGACCCCCATTCCCACTCGAGCTCGGCCCGTCAGGGGCTCCCGCATCAGGGTCCTCTCGCTCGGGAGCCCCAGAGTGGTTGTTGTTGGGTACCTGCATTCCGCAACGAATCCCCGTCCCCTAAGAGGAGACTGCCCACAGCAAAGCTTTACGAACAGGACAGAGGCATGGCTCACTCTTTTCAAGTTTGTTGACGCACCCACCTTCTCTCTCCCCCCCCCCCTCTCTCTCCCTCCCCCTTCCATCTCCATCTTCCCCTCCCCCCTCCCCACTTCCCCAACACTCCCTCACGCGTGCTCTCTCTCTCTCTGTCTGTCTCTCTCTCTCCTCTCTCTCTCTCTCTCTCTCTCTCTCTCTCTCTCTCTCTCTCTCTCTCTCTCTCTTCTCTCCTCTCTCTCTCCTCTCTCTCTCTCTCCCTCTCTCTCTCTCTCTCTCTCTCTCCTCTCTCTCTCTCTTCTCTCTCTCTCTCTCTCTCTCTCTCTCTCTCTCTCTCTCACACACCACAACACACACACACACACACACACACACACACACACACACACACACACAACACACACACACACCACCCACCCACCACACATACACAAACACACACACACACCACACACACACACACACACACACACACACACACACACACACACCACAACACACACAACACACCCGGGGGAGGGGGGCATTCCTTCCAGAAAAGGGATTGCCTCCCCGCCCCAGGGGGGGCTCTCCTGAAACCCTGCTAACACATGAAAACTACTTCCAAGTGTGAACAACAGGCCGATAGCTGTCCAGGACTAGGAACCTTAGAAGGACGTGTGCATGCCAGAACACACACACACACACACACACACACACACACACACACACACACACACAC
>KV908775.1:27231-52122 GCA_002005505.1 Botryococcus braunii
GATATCTGTGTCATCAAAGAATATATAAATGTTCAACGTACAATCAATTCCATCTAGTCATCGATGTCATGCACGGTCCGCAGATAGCCAACACGCTCGTTTTTTCATAAAGAGATCTTGCAGAAAGTTCCGCTGCTATCGCCGCTTTAAAGCGGAGAGACCAGTAGAACTTGCTGCCAGATCTCTTTGTCCCAGCACGGATGAAATACAATCCACGTTTGTAGCCCATTAGCATGCATGCTGTAATGTATGTCCTCCCGAGACAGGCCCGCGTTTGCCCTGATCAGGGATATGAACGAGCTCCTTCTTGCACAAGCGCCTTCTTCCACACGTGGGAAAGTGATACATACTCAGTCTTGAGCGACTTTGGGGGGTCTATTCTTCCCTCTTAGTGCCTAGGACGCACGTGCACATTGTACCATCAGGCTTCTTACAACTATTGCAAATTACAACTCGTCACCAGATTGGTAAAGACCAGCCTGAACCATTCACCTTGGCAAGACTGTGAAGCCCTGTATTCTTGGCTGGGAGGCCCCAAGTGCCTAGATCTTGATAGCGTAGTCTGTGTAATATGGCCAGGTGGCCGGCACGTCCCACCTTGCTCCCAACAAGCGCGACATCAGAGATTCAGGCCCTGCGGGGTCATACCTTCATAAAATAATTACCATAGTTATGTTCTAACATACTCGTGGTAAATTACACCGAGTTGCTGCATGACTTTCTTTAGCGCTCAGCTGAGCCAGACCATTAAATTAACTGTTCTTTTTACCAGTATCATCCATACGGGTGGGAACGGGAATCTGGCGGTTTGTGGCGTATGTTAGCAGGAGCCACGCACTTTGCAGGATATACCCATACTCGATGTCCGAGAGCGCACCATATCATACACATGTTTTGAAATGATACGATATACCAGTACATGTTGTACGAACTTCTGCACTATACCGTCATGAAGGTAGTCCGCGATTTTGGATACCCTCCCCCGGCTCCGCCACAGCCACAGTCGAGCAGATATACAAAGCAAAAGCCAATTTGGAACACCGCAGTAATATACATACCCCACGGGGGGTCCATGTCAAAAAACGCTGTAGAGTCACGTGCCCCCCGATTGAGCTCACCAGCCTCAACCAGCACGAAAGGGTCAAAGACGTCGTGAAAGAGTTGAACCCGCACAGAAGAGTTGACCCCGGACAAAAAGGAGAAGAGACCGGACGAAACAATTCAACTCGGGCAACAAGTTGAAAGGTGACGAACGAGTTCAACCCAGACGAATGAGTTGGACCCGGACGAAGAGAGTTTTAGCCCTGACGGATGGCTTGAAATTGGACAAAAAGATCCCGAACTTGACGGTTGGACGCTTATAAAGTAAGACTGGGACGAGTGAGTTCGATGAGGTGAGATGAGGTGAGGTGAGGTGAGGTGAGGTGTCTAGGCAGGAACAAGGTCCGGCATGAACACGCTGGCGTCCCCTCTTCCTTGACGAATGAGTACAGGCTCGCTGCCCGTCATGTCGATGACCGTGCTCCCCTCTACCACCTGCCCTCCCCACTCCCCCTCCCGCTTCAGTGGATCGCTTGCGTTCTCACTCCCCCTCCCACATGAGTAGACCACGTGAGGGGCTGCTGTATCGGACGAGACAAACCTTCCCGTCTTCACACGGTCTAACATGACGCAGCATGTAAAGAGTGTCCCTTCCACCTTTTCCTCCCCCTTCTCTCCCTCTCCCTCTGTCTGCCACCCCCCTCTCCCCACCCCTCCTGTCTGTGTGGGTGTGTGTGCGCACGCGCACTCACATGCACGCATGTGTCGTTCAACCCAACCTCCCCAACCACCCCCCCCTTTCTCTCACACACACACACACACACACACACACACACACACACACACACACACACACACACACACAGACACACACACACGCGCACACACACACACACACACACACACACACACACACACACACACACACACACACACACACACACACGCACGCACACGCGGGGGCCTTCACACCTTGATGCCAGCATCCACAACAAAGTCGATGCCTCGGCCGGCGTACTGCTGCATCAGGACCGCAGCATCCTCCAGCTCCACGGGGGACTCCGCTTCGCCCGTCAGCCCCGCCCCCGTCACGCTGGTGCACAGCAGCGGTCTCTCCAGCCCCTCCAATATGGCCTGCCCGCGCCCTCCACTCCACCCATGACTTTTGCCCACTTCACACGTTGCCCCTCGTGGTGACTGGATGCGCTTGTCTAGCTGACGGATGCCAGCCACCTTAATGAAATTCCTGAACTCCATATGGTCTTATCCATCCTAGGGCTCCCCGAAAAACTGCGAAGCACAAGGAAATTGGAGAACCGGAGCAAACATATTATTATCATGCGATATCGTATCACATTGTACCTTGCCGTACCAAAGCATAGAACGCCACACGCCGTTTTCAACCATCATTTCACATCACCACACATATCCTCGCAGAAGATATGCCGGATCATGTCATCCCCGTTATTTTCACGCCGTGTCAAGCCAGACATATATCCTATCATCACACACCACGCCACATCACATCCTTCATCGTCCACATTCATTCTCCCTTCTCCATCCTTACGCACTCCAAGAGATCTGCCGCTGTCGCAGATCATGCTGTTCCTTATCGTGCCCGGCTGGGTAAAATCTACCCCCAAAATGCAGGGAGGGAAGGGACATCCAGGGACAGGAGGGGGATGCAAGAAATTGAGAGTGATGCAGCAAGGGAAGAGACAGGCACGACGGGATATGCAGGAAGAGGAGAGGGATGCAAGGAGGTGAGAGTGATGCAGCGAGGGAAGAGACGGGCAGGGAGGGGGAAGCAATGGGAGGAGGGAGAGTGATGAAGAGAGAGGAGGGGGATGAAGGGAAGGGAGGGAGACCTGGCAGATGGGGTCGCTGGGGAGGCGGATCCCCACAGTGCGGCGAGACTTCACCTTCCCCGTCAGGAAGTCAACGCACTGCTTTGGCAGCGCCTTGTTGGCATGCAGGATCAAAGTGTACTGCGGCCCCCCCCGGGCCCCCCTCCCTTCTCAAACACATGCCCTCCTCACCTTCAGGTAAGTTGAAACCAGCCCAACTTTGATAGAAACCCTTCAAACCCGAAAGATTGCCCTTCCATCCCTCTCCTTCCCCACCCTGTGTGTGTGTGTGGGTGTGTGTGGGGGGGGGGGGGGGAAGGGGTGTGTGTGTGTGGGTGAGAGAGAGAGAGAGAGAGAGAGAGAGAGAGAGAGAGAGAGAGAGAGAGAGGGAGAGAGAGAGAGAGAGAGATTCAGAGAGAGAGAGAGAGCGTGAGAGAGAGAGAGAGAGAGAGTGTGTGTGTGTGTGTGTGTGTGTGTGTGGGTGTGTGTGTGTGGGTGGGTGTGTGGGGGTGTGTGTGTGTGTGTGGGGGTGTGTGTGTGTGTGTGTGTGTGTGTGTGCGTGTGTGTGTGTGTGTCTCTGTGTGTGTTCTGCCCCCAAAAGGCAATGGGCCTGCGACAGGACGGGAGTTCGACGGGCTAGGGACGCACCGGGCCGGGCAGAACGCGTCGGGCGATGCGGAATGTGTCCTCACGGCCCGAGCTGGAGGCGACCGGGAACCCCAGGGTGTATGTGTTGATGTCCGAAAAGTTGCGGCAAAGGATGCTGAGGGGCTTATTCGCAGAAATACCCTTGGCCACGTACAGCCGCTCTACGGCGTTCCTTGCCTCCACATCGCACACCAGAGCAGGGTATGTGTCTGTCGGAATAATGCCGACCTGCACCACCCCGCTCCCCTCCTTTTGCACATCCAACACCCTGCTCCCCCCCCTTTGCACATCAAAACAACCCTGCTCCTCTCCTATTGCACATTAACCACCCTGCTCTCCTCCCTTTGGACATCCAACACCCTGCTCCCCTCATATTGCGCATTGAACCCCGGCTCCCCTCCTCTTGCAAATCAAACACTCGCCTCCCCTCCCTCTGCACATCAAAACACCCCGCTCCCTCCCCCTGCACATCCAACGTAACCCAGTGGTATGGGTGTGCCTCAGAAGGTTGAGGAGGAGGAGGAGCCAGAGGAGGAGGAGGAGGAGGAAGAGGAGGAGAATCACACCGCTCCTTCCTTCAGTAGATTGATGACCGTCTGCAGGCGCCAGACATCGGAGCCGTCAGCCGCGACTTCGAGATACAGGGGACCCCCCCGCCGCTGGCCCCACCCTTGACTACGTCCCCGTTTAGCCGCTAATGCAACGCTGGGTCTCGTCCCGCAGTCCCCGGGGACCCAGCCCCCCTCGCCGCCCTTGGGTTCACAGAAACGGGGCGCACGGCTAGGCCCTTGAAGCTGCAATTTTGGAGTGAGGGATTGGCGAGGAGTTTCCAAAGGGAACGCCCCGCTGGTGTCTCCCCTATATGCTGTGGGTACCGCAGCGGGCACCGGAAGGATATCGAGCCGGCTCGGAGCGCCTCCCTGGCTGTGCCATGCTGGAACATCCACAGAAGGCAACAATGGCGAGGATGCGCCACGGTTCAGCGGCAAATGCAGGGAGGGGGTGGAGGTCATGGTTGAAGCAATACAAGCCCTTGAGGGGGTGAGCATTGGGCGTTCAGCTTGCTGTGAATTTGAGAGCAACCTTGCTGCCCATCCTGGAAGGGATGTATGCATTGCCAGAGCTTGCTGTTGCCAATCCCTGCAGGCAAGCCAAGCCCGCTGGAGCATGAGAATGTTTACAAGGGGGGTTCAGGCATAATTGTACCACGCAGCCTGCTTCTTCTCAGCCTCCATGTGTCAAGGACATCGCGTATAGCAGCAGCTCGAAGACCGGACTTGAAACAAGACCTGGATTTCTAAGAGCGTACGTCGACGCCTATGCTGCTAGTTACAACCTAAGACTGCGACGAACGAGGGGGCTTTGACAAAGAACCCTCGTCACCTTGCATGGGAAATGGACAAGCATGGCCACGGCCTAGAACTTCCATTCCGTGTCTTACAGGCCACAATGACAGCAAATACTAATCCAAAGGGTCGAGATATGATTCGGAAATTCCCATATGGAGTTTTGAAACTGTCCAGCTGGGCTCCGTTACTTACTCATCTAGTTAACAGGGAGGGGTACCTCTAACTTAGAAATAAGACGATAGCAAATTTGTATGCTTCCCGTGCAACAAGACACCTTAGAAACCAAGCTGGTTCTCCTTGCTGTTCTAGACGGGAAATGGAGTGACGGAGCAGATCGCAGACGATTTTATCCTTGCTTGAAGACAAGTAGGACATGCGACACAGTAACTCTTGCACATGCAGGCATCACGTTTTGAGGCCTTTTTGACAGCCCTGCAGTGCAATGGCCTGGGTCGTGGGCAGCTGCGTTAGGAAGCATATCCTCATGTAGATCCTTCCGCAATAGCCACCGATTCTCATGATTTTGGGCAACCATTTCCCGATAAGATGGCCGAAGTGAACGTACAATCCGGACTCCCAGTGCCATGAGCTGATAGTGACCAGATCTTACTAAGGATATGCGAGCATATGACGGAGATTACAACAATCTCGATAGATAATTCAGGAGAAAAACCAAGAGCCCCTACGGCCATTCGGATGTTGACACGTGACTATTCGGGCATCGGGAGCCTGAGACTCATTGTATATTCAAAATTAAGAGTGAAGCCTATTCTTTGTATATTTAAAATTAAGAGTGAAGCCTATTCTTAAAGACGCGGAATCTAGGGGCCAAATATTAAAGGTGTGTGTGTGTGTGTGTGTGTGTGTGTGTGTGTGTGTGTGTGTGTGTGTGTGTGTGTGTGTGTGTGTGAGTGTGTGTGTGAGTGTGTGCGTGTGTGTGCGCGCGCGCGCGCGCGCGTGTGTGTGTGTGTGTGTGTGTGTGTGTGTGTGTGTGTGTGTGAGTGTGAGAGAGACAGAGAGAGAGAGAGAGAGAGAGAGAGAGAGAGAGAGAGAGAGAGAGAGAGAGAGAGAGAGAGAGAGAGAGAGAGAGAGAGAGAGAGAGAAAGAGAAAGAGAGAGAGCGAGAGAGAGGGGGGGGGGTAGAGAATATGTAGCATTTCCTAGGGTATAATGCTCTAGTATGGTCCTTGGCATTGCTCTATGACTTGCCATGTGATCTAGATTCACGGTACAACCTCGCTCAGGTAGTCGCTCGGTTGCCCGACTATACGTCCGTGGCAGTACGGTGTACATCCGACCCTGGATGGGATTAAGGGCGAGCCTGTGAATCAATCATGTAACACTCTTTCCGTTCACACCACGAACTGTCTCACTGTCTCATCCAAATCTCTTCCGCTCAGTTACAGCTACAGTGGTATCGGCGATAAGGACTAGCTCCCTATCGTTTGTTTGTGGTGCGTTTCTTTTCCTTTCGGCTTTGTGATGTCTCGGCAGACCCGTTCGGGGTCTAGAGCCCGTGCACCTAGTCCAGGCCATGTCGACCCAGATCCCCCTGTAGATCCCTTTGATGAGGAGGAAGTAGATCTTACAGATGTAGATCCAGGTCGCATGATTAGGCATTTGGTTGCTATTGGAGCTCTCCCCGCGGAGGCTGTTGAGGCAGGATCTAGTGTTCCTTCGACGACTCCACACGATGCTGCAACTCAGAACCTTCTTGATGGCTTTGAACGAGTGATTCAGCGTGCCTTGGCACAACCTGTGGTTTTGACTCAGCCTCAGCCAACGGTCATGCCGGCACCGGCTCCTGTTCCCGCCAGTTCAGGGAAGACATCTCTCAAATTCCCTGACCCGCCTGTATTCGAGGGAGATGCTATGAAGTTAGATCCCTGGGTGGTGCAGTGCGAGATGTATTTGAGGGCATATGGGATAGATCTTGGTTCTACACGTGCAGTGGAGGTTGCATCGATGTTTCTGCGTGGGAAGGCGCTGGATTGGTGGACTGGGCAGTATCATTTGATTGCCTCAGGAAGTGTATCTGCCTTTGGGTCTTGGAGTGATTTTGTGTCAGCTTTGACAGTGGTTTTTAGACCTGTAGAGCTGCACAAGAGACACCTGGATCAGCTTCTGAATGTGTCGCAGGGCAAACATGATATGAGATCTTACATTGCTACGTTTAATGCTCTTAGAGCAAAGGTCCCGAATGCATTCTCTGAGGATACGTTGTGCCACCTGTTTTTGCAGGGCTGCAGGGCTGATCTGCAAAAACCGATTTCTCTTCAGTATCCAAAGACGCTTGCAGACCACTTTAAACATGCAGTGACCATATCAGATATCCCCAGCCATTCCAGAACGCCGCACCATACTCCAAAAGGCCAGACTGACTCCAAGAGCCCTGGTACGACAAAACCAGTTGCGCAGACCTGCACGCATTGTGGGAAGGTTGGGCACGGCGTTGACCGGTGCTACCAACTGCACCCTGAACTCAAGCGGGAGCGTAACAAGTCCAAGACGACTTGAGTTCTTCTTCGTTCTTGGTTTTCAGCAGTGTGAGCCCTGCTTTTAGATGGTTTCCACCTGTCTTGCAGTCCAGTATGGGATCCCTGTATTGCACGACGTGGGGAATCTTCAGGACTTTTTCTCTAGCTGTTGCCATAGTTTCATGACCCATTACGTGGATGGGCATGGTGTATGTAGGAAGTTTCAGACATCACCCCCTGACAGTGACCTGGCCAGTCCTGATGTTCAGTGTAAGAGTGGTGCAGCTTTCTCGTTTCCTGCAAGTACTTCTCATGTTGTATTGTTTTGTCAGAGTAGTGACAGAGCGTCTGCTGTCAGCCAACTTGTAACCCACTTACTCCCTGGTACCAGATTGACTGTGCTTTCTGACCCGAGTGATTGTGGACAGGTGTTGGAAGGGGCTACTGGGCAGCAATCTCATGATGTCTTGCTTTCGGGCCCTGTGTTGACTGCTTTGGGCATTACTTCCACCGTTCAGAGCTCGCCCCATTGCTACTCATCAGGATTGCCCTTGTTTCGTTGCTTTGTGCAGACTGGTTGTTTGAGTGTGAAGCAAAAACCCCTGCCAGCAACTTCTTTTGACTCTTTTGTGCAGTTAAACACTAGCCAGACTGTGAATGGTCCTGATCTTTCTTCTACTTGCATTGAATTTGAGGGAATTCTTGCTGGTAGACCTGTCAGGATTTTGTTAGACAGTGGGGCCTCTGCAAACTTTATTGATAATAAACTTGTGCAGGAGCTTGCCCTTCCCACTGCTTCTTTAAGTTCACATGTTGCTATTCGTGTTGCTGATGGTAGGACCTCTATAGTAGAGAGTAGTGTGGCAATTGACCTGACTGTGGGGTCTCTGGATTTTGGAGTCACCTGTCTCCCCACAGAGTTGGCATACTATGACCTTGCTTTAGGGAAACCTTGGTTGACTGTGTTTAATCCGGTTGAAAATTGGAAGCTCAATGCAGTGTCATTGATTCATTCTGATAGGACACATGTACTTGTGGGCTGCCAAAGGTCAGGTGTACCTGAGTATGTGATCTCCTCCATAGAAGTGGAAGAGTTGGTCCAGTTGGGTGATCCAATGTATCTGATTCAGCTTAATGCAGTGACCGAACCCTCCTTAAATACTAATACATATAACGTGCCAGAGTTGGAGCAGCTTCTGCAGGAATTTAAAGATGTCCTTTCAGGACTGCCTCAGGGCCTGCCTCCCTCTCGTGCTGGAGACCACTATATTAGATTGGAGCCGGGCGCAGTTCCTCCAGCCTCCCGCATTTATCCACTGTCCGGAGCCCAGCTTGCTGAGCTTCGTGCACAGTTGCAGGAGCTCCTAGAGAGGGGCTTCATCCGCCCATCGACTTCCCCTTTTGGTGCACCTATTCTGTTCGTCCCGAAGAAGGATGGGGGTTGGCGTTTGTGTATTGACTATAGAGCCTTGAACAGGATTACAGTAAGGAATCAACACCCTTTACCTAGGATTGATGAAATGTTTGAGCAATTGCATGGAAGTTGTGTGTTTTCTAAGCTTGACCTTGCCTTTGGCTACCACCAGATTCGTATGCATGAGGATAGCATAGAAAAGACTGCTTTTAAAACCCGTTATGGTCATTATGAGTTCACTGTTATGCCTTTTGGGTTAGCTAATGCTCCTGCCACTTTTCAATCTGTTATGATTACTATCCTGGCTCCGTTTCTGGATATGTTTGTGTTGGTTTACCTGGATGACATCCTGATATATTCTAAGTCTGTTGAAGAACACATGGAGCACTTACGTATTATCCTGTCAGTGCTTAGGGAACATAAATTCTATTGTAAAAGATCTAAATGTGAGTTTGTTTCTAAGCAGGTGGAATACTTGGGACACTTGTTGACACCCCAAGGGATTATGGTGGATCCGAGGAAGGTTGCAGCCATCCGGGACTGGCCCACTCCCTTGAATGTGTCACAGTTGAGAGGTTTCTTAGGCTTGACTCAATACTATGATATATTTATAGATCATTTTGCAGATGTTGCATTTCCCCTTACTGAGCTATTGAAGAAGGATGTGACCTGGGCTTGGGAGGGACCTCAAGCCCAAGCCTTCATTGCATTGAAGGATCTTGTGTCCTCTCCTCCATTTTTGTTAATGCCAGACTTAGACAAACCGTTTGTGATACATGTAGATGCCTCTGGCTTTGCTGTGGGTGCTGTTTTTGCAGCACGATCAAGGACAGGGTCTGCAGCCTGTCGCTTTTGAGTCCAGGAAACTCCAGCCCCCGGAGAGGAAATTAGCCCTGTATGACAGAGAATTATTGGCTCTTGTTCATGCTTTGCTTAAATGGAAACATTTGCTGTTGGGTGCTAAATTTACAGTTCACACTGATCAGCAGGCTTTAAAGTACTTGTTGATTGCTCCTGTTAGGACTAGTAGGCATGAACGATGGCTCACTGAGATTATGAGGTTTATGCCTGATATAAAGTATGTTAAGGGCACTGATAATGTGGTTGCAGATGCTTTGTCTCGGCGTGTTGACCTTGCAGTGATGCATGTCTCCTCTGTTGCTGTCTCTTCTCTCCTACAAGAGATTGCCTTGCTTTGTGTTTCTGATCCCACAGTTGCTAAACTTGTGGATGAAGGTGTTTTGGTATTGAGGGACTCTGTACCTTATTCTGTGCAGTCAGGGAAGGTCTGTGTACCTGATGCATTGAGAGAGAAGGTGCTGAGAGAGTGCCATACCACACCCTTTTCTGGCCATCTTGGTATTAACAAGATGTATGAGCTAGTGTGCAGGGAGTTTTGGTGGCCACGTCTCAGCTCATCAGTCAGGGACTTTTGCAGGTCTTGTGACACCTGCCAGCGCACTAAAGGGACTGGAGCCGTACCTTATGGTTTGCTTCAGCCACTGCCCATTCCAGATGGACCTTGGCAGAGCGTGTCCCTTGATTTAGTGACTGATTTACCTGTCTGTTGTGGGTTTGACTCTATTGTGGTATTTGTGGATAGGTTTTCTAAGTTGTGTGTCTTGGCTGCATGCACTAAAACCATCACTGCACCTCAACTTGCACAGCTGTTTATTGACAGGGTCTTTGTGAGATTTGGAATACCTACCTCCATTGTGAGTGATAGAGATCCGAGGTTCACTAGCCATTTTTGGAAGGCCTTTGTTAAATTATTGGGTACTGAGATTGCTATGTCTACTGCTTACCACCCTCAGACATACGGGGACAGAGAGAATGAATCGGACCATGGAAGACATGTTAAGAGGGTTTGTGGGGCCGAGACTAGATGACTGGTGCAAGTATTTAAGCATGGTGGAGTTTGCTTACAATAACTCTCTCCAGGCTTCCACACTGCAGACACCCTTCTTCCTGAATCACGGGCGCCATCCCCTTACTCCCTTGTCTTCTGCTGTTCCTTCACGTTCTGCAAATCCTGCTGTGTCTGAGTGGGTTGAGGGGCTGCAGACTGCCTTGAAAAGTGCCAAGTCTAATCTTGCCTCTGCACAGCAACGGCAGAAGTCTTATGCAGATAGAAAGAGACGAGACCACCCTTTCAAGGTGGGGGACCAGGTGTTGCTGGCTGCAAGGAAGAACCAGCTTTCACCTGGGCTCTCGTCAAAACTATTAGCTAAGTATTTTGGGCCCTTTACTATTGCTGCAGCAGTTGGTACTCGTGCTTTTAGACTTATCTTGCCTTGAGACTGTGAACATTCATCCTGTGTTTCATGTTTCCCAGCTGAAGCCTTATGTGTCTTCATCTTCACCAGTGACCGTTACTTCACCTCCTCCTTTGTATGCAGATAAGCGTGGCGGCGTTTATGAAGTTGAGGCCATCATTGCTAAAAAGAGAGTTGGAAAGTCTTGGCGGTACTTGGTCAAATGGATGGGCTATGATGAGACTGAGAACACTTGGGAGCCCCTTGCCCATGTTCGCCACTTGGCAGACGACGTGGCAGCTGCCCCAGTCCTTTCTTAAGTCCCACTTGCGGGCATCCCTTGTTGAGCCACTTGCGGCCTTGCGACTTTTCCAGCCATTTGCGGCTGATGAACCTTAGACTTCGCCAGCCAGCTTGGATCTGGGAGGGAGGGAGGGTGGAAGGGTCTGGGAGGGAGTGGGATCATGAATTGGGTTGTGTAACGGCAGGAAGCTGCCAGGTCCTGAAATGTGTAGGATTTTGGGCAGGAAGCTGCCGGGTCCTGAAATGAAGGTTCTGGAAAGTGGCACGCGTCTTGGCGTCGAAGGATTTCCCGGTGCTGACCGGCTTGTAACAGATTCCGCTGAATGCTCTAACCTGACTGGTGTCTCGTCTCTCTCTCTCTTCCTTTGCCACTATAAGGTGGTATCGGCGAGTAAAGCAAGGTTTTGCTAATCTACCTGTTGGGTATAATGTCGGCAGCTACTTTCACCACGTTGGTTACGTCGTATTGTGAGAAGTTGGGGGCGGCCAGCGATGTTGCCGAGCTTGATGCACTGGATCTCACGCTTGATAGTGACTACCCAAGGTTTCGTAAGAAGGATTTTGATGAACTGATGGCGAAGTGTAAGGTCGAGGTGGCGCGCGATAACTACGATGTCGGCGATCATACGGATCTGATCATTAGTTCGATTGCCCAGTTTTATGTCGCTACTGTTAAATTTCTAAAGATAGGTGCTCTTGCTGCTTTTCGTCCTGTTTGGGCTACAAGTTATGCGCGAAAGGTTTTTATGACGGAGGTTGCTCGTGATCCTGCGGTGTCGCACAAGCTTCCGTCTAATGCGTTAGGCAAGCCGCCGGTGTTCACGGGAAATAACACTAGGCACTGGGTTGCTATTGTTAAGAATTATGTTGAGGCACAGGGAATCAACGATGACCAGCAAAAGCTTCGCGTTGGCGTCTCATTTCTCTCTACAAGCATTCAGGGTCACTGGTCCTCGTATGTCGTAACCCATCCTTCCCCTACTTTCGAAGATTTTCAGCAATTCCTGTTTGATTTTTATGACAAGAATGTAGGGGTGACGGAGGCCCGCCGCCACTGGCAGGGGGTTCGTCAAGGTTCGAAGTCTGTTCAGGAGTATGCCTTGGCGTTTAACTCCGCTCTTGCCGACCTGAATTCCATGCCTGGTGGGGAGGTCACGGAGAATGAGAAGGTTACGAATTTTCTGAATGGGTTGCGTGCATCGTTGCATTCTCAGTGTCGAATTAACCACAAAACTGGTCGTGCTTTCGATTCGTATATGGAGCTCTACCAGATCGCTCATGGGCTCGATGATACTGTCGCTGAAGGGCAGTGAAATTTTTAAGGAATCTTGGAGTTATGCCACTTGGCATAATTTGGCTCAGTAATTTATTTTTCGTCTGCCACACGGTGGCAGACACGGCAGGAATAATTTAATTTCCGCCCGCCACGGTGGCAGAATTAGCATCAAATCAAAAGTTTCGCCAACTTACCACAGAACTCGCCGCTTTTGTACCTCCGCTGGAGTTTGATCACGAAACTCGCCTCTTTTGTAGCAGACCCCTACCTCTGCTCGATTTTGATCACGAAACTCGCCTCTTTTGTAGCAGACCCCTACCTCTGCTGGAATTTGATCACGAAACTCGCCTCTGCTCTAGCAGACCCTATCTCTAGAGTCTGATCACAAAAGTCGCCGCTCCTGTACCAGCTTTACCGCATACCCTTGTCTCGTTTAGAGTCATTGAATAAGACTTCTGTTTTAATATCTTGAAAGACTATCAATTCCAACACCCAACCTCTCCACTGCATTATTTGCACATGCACGATTCACTCGCAGCCCTTCTTGCTGTTTTTAATGCAACTTGAGCATGTATATACGCGTTTCCAACAACACACAACAAAGAATTCAAGAATTCATGACCCTCGTCCGGAATACAGGGGTGGCAGAATCGTCCCTTGAGAAATACATTTTCAAATGCCACCGTGGCAGAAATCCCTATCTTGAATTTTTTTCCCTCTGCCACTCGGTGGCAGAATCAGCCTCTCCGCATTTCTTTTTCGCTGCCTGAAATGGCAGAGTCGGAGGGTGCAAAATGGGATTATTCTGCCAGCCAACCGCTCGGAATTATTTAATTCTGCCAAAATGGCATAATTCTGCCACTAAAAATTTCACTGCTGAAGGGTTTCGTTCGCGCGGTTCCGATATGTTTCCTTCGAATCACCATGCTTATCGTGGGTTTGGTCGTTTCGATCGTGGGTTTGGTCGTCCGCGCGGTGTGTTTAAGGCTCGTGGGTTTCGTGCTCGTGGTCGCGGTTTTGATCGCGGTGATCGCTCGCATCATCGCCATGTCCCCGGTTTTCATCATGGGTCTTTTCCATCCCAGTCCATGCCGCTCACTTGTTATGGGTGTGGCCTCCCTGGCCACAAACAGTCCGAGTGCCCTATGACTCCCGGGTTCTCGCAAGGATCTGCGCAGGTACCCCAAGCCCCAGCACATCACGCCGGTCCCCCAAATTCTGGTCGCGGCAATGCACCGAGTGGGCGTGGATCATCTCGTGGGCGTGGACGCTTTGGCTGGTATGAAGACTTATCTTTCTCAAAACTTGTGGCTGCTCATGTTTGTTTGGAATGGGGACCTGGAATTGAAATCCTTGTTTGTGAAGATACCCCCAAAGTGAACCTGCAAGATGGTCATGTGTATGCGTTCGTGCTTAAGCCCGAAAAAGCCCATGAAGTGCTCTCCGAGTATAATGCCCTGAAGAAGAATGCCCGTCAGATTGGCGCTTATTTTGTTTTGCCCAAACGAGTTGCTAAGGCAGTAAGTGTTGCTCCCCTTTTAAAAAGGAAAGAGAGAATTATGGAGGGGAGGCGCAACGAAAGTGTAGCTTTGAAAAGTGCGCATGGGGAAGAGAGAATTGTGGCCCCATGGTCTTTTGAAGTGTGGTATGACAAGAAGAGGCCCAGTATATCAATGGTGAGAAAAGAACACCCCGAAGCGCAAATGGTCTTGCGCGGTATGGTTGCAGGGGCAACCGCTGATTGTGCAGTTGATACCGGGGGAGAACTCTCATTCATCTCGGCAGAATTTCTGAAGAAAGTGAACATAACCCCGCAACAAGTGGATGAATTGGAAGTGGAAGTGGCCACGGGTGACATTGCAAAAGTGGTGCATCAAGTGAAGTTGAGAACAGTTTTCAAGTCTTTGCCTTGTGTGCATACTTACTATGTGCTACCAAAATTGGCTGGTGACTGTGATGTCTTGTTGGGCATGGATTTCCTTAAGCGCTATAAGGCCAAGATTGATGTAGCGGAAGATACATGTACATTTTGGAACAGAGGGCGAGGCGTGATTGTTAAGTCCATTTCTGCTACTGCTAAGAGCGCTAGAAAGAAGTCCACTGTCATAGTGTACCTTGATGATGTTTTGATCTTCTCTAGAACCGAAGAAGAGCATAAAGAGCATTTGCAAAAAGTGTTCGAGCGCCTACGTGAAGAGAAATTGTTTGTGAAGCTAAAGAAGTGTTCTTTTTGTCAGCCTGAACTACGCTATCTTGGCTTTATTGTGGGGAAGCATGGAATCAAGATTGATCCGGATAAAGTCGCAGCAGTGATGAAGTGGGTCGTACCGACGACGGCCACTGAGGTACGACAGTTTTTGGGCCTCTGCAATTTTTCGCGGAAATTTGTGCAGGGGTATAGTCAACTTGCTGCCCCGTTGAATCACTTATTGCGAAAAGGTGTCCCTTGGCTGTGGACTGATGCATGTCAAAAAGCCTTTGATGGGTTGAAGTGGGCCATCACAAATGCCCCAGTGTTGGCAATCCCTGATCTCTCCCCGGATGCGCCTAAGTTTCGGGTCGTGTGTGATGCCTCAAAGAATGGTGTTGGTGCTGTGCTTGAGCAAAATGGACGCCCATGTGCCTATATGAGCCGGAGATTTTCTGATGCTGAGAGAAATTATCATGTCACCGAGCAAGAGTTGGCTGCAGTGTGTATGGCATTGACTGATTGGCGATGTTATCTCCTTGGGAAACCCTTTGAAGTGGTCACTGATCATGCAGCAAACACGTTTTTGCCGTCCCAATCGGTTTTGAGCCCTCGGCAAGCCAGGTGGTCGGAGTTGCTCCAGATGTACTCTATAGAGTGGAAGTATGAGCCCGGTCGTACTAATGTTGCGGACCCTTTGAGTAGGAATCCAGCGTTCGTCGTTAGTTCTTTGGTGCACACTCCTAGGGGCTCTGTTCAGCGTAGGGCCGCGATGGGGGGGCGCGGCATAGGTCATCGTATTAGGTGTGCTGTACTTACGCGCAAGGGGGCGCGTTCCACTGGAGGCGGTACGGCCCCGCCATTAGGTGGGGTGGTCCCTGGAGCAGCAAGTGACTCGGGCGACGCGTGCCCGGATGGGTTCACCATGTGGTGCCCCGAGGGGGAAGACTGGTTGCACCGCATACGGACCGCGTATGAGAAGGATCATCTTCTAAGGGATGGGCGTAAAAGACAAAGAGCGAAGTTGGTCGCTAAAGATGGTTACTGGTTCCGTGGAAAAGCAATGTATGTTCCCGAAATGGCAGATGGTAAAGATAAAGAGCTCAAAGAAGCCATTCTCAAAGAAAACCATGAAGTGCCACAGGCAGGCCATGTGGGCCGGACTAAAATGTTGGAGAAAATACAACGGTATTTTTGGTGGCCGAAGCTGAGGGAAGGTGTTGAAGATTTTCTTCCCGTTTGCGATGCGTGCCAGCGCAACAAGGTGGATACCTCACTGCCAGCTGGTCTGCTGCAGCCTCTACCAATTCCTTCACGAAGGTGGGAAAGCATCTCCATGGATTTTATTACTGACTTACCCAAAACGGTGAACGGGAATGATGCTATCCTTGTGGTTGTGGACAGACTGTCTAAATATGCGCATTTCATCCCAACAACTGATCAGCTGTCTGCTGAAGGTCTTGCTGATGTGTTTGTGGATCGTGTGTTTAAGCTGCACGGTATGCCTAAAGAGGTGTTGACTGATCGCGGAACGGTGTTCACGAGTGCCTTCACTAAAGCGTTGTTTAAAATTTTGGGCACAAGGTCTGTCTTTTCAACGGCTTATCATCCACAGACTGATGGCCAAACTGAGCGTGTGAATCGCATTGTGGAAGACATGTTGCGGCATTATGTTAGTCCTACACAACATGATTGGGATGTGCATGTGCCAGCCGCACAATTCGCTTATAACAATGCTTATCAAGAATCCGTTCGCACAACTCCATTCCGGTTGGTGTATGGGGAGGATCCTATTGAGCCGTTTGCAGTGATTTCTGGGACCACTTTCCCGTCGGCTAAAAGATTTGCTATAAAGTTGCATGATGATCTCGCGTTAGCGAAGCGCAACCTGATTGAGGCACAAGATAGGCAGCGCACTTATGCTAACCAGGGGCGCAGACATGTTGAGTATGAAGTTGGGCAAGAAGTACTCTTGTCCACTAAGAATATTCGTTGGAAGCATCCTGGAACCAAGAAGTTTTTGCCTCGTTTCATTGGGCCATTCAAGATTTTGGCTAGAATTGGCGCTGTTGCATATAGGCTGGAGTTGCCTGATGAATACACCATTCACAATGTGTTTCATGTGTCGCTGTTGAAGCCATATCATAAGGGTGTCAATGTGGCTCCCTCACCTCCGCCAGATTGGATTGATGGTGATTGGGAATACGAGGTGGAGTGTATTTTGATGCATCGAGAGAAGAAGGCTGCGCACCATGCGCCGAAGAAAGAATACTTGGTTAAATGGAAAGGCTACGGGCCTGAGCGAAACTCATGGGAACCAGAAGCAGGATTAATCGAACATGCCCAAGAGGTTGTCCAGGAGTACTGGGCTGGTCGCGCTCTCAATGAGAAGGTGGGAACAAGGAAGCGCACGCAAGGTGTCGCGGCTGCAGGCAACGGTACTAAGAAGCGAAGTAATGCGCATGCCTCAGCAACTACGAATACTGCGCCTAAGAAGAGGCGGACTTAGACACGGAGAGGCGATCTTTTCCTGCACTTGTTTGTTGCGGGTACAGCATGGCTGCCCGCCGGGGGGAGGGAGAAGGGCTTAGTTGCTCCCCGCGTGTCTCCCCGTTGTTATACAAGTGGGAAGTTCAGTACGGTGAGCTGTATCGCGCGCGCATGATGTTAAGTGTAGATCATCGATCCACTTTGAAGCCCGCCATGACAATTTCAAGCAATGAATGATGATGAACAAAGCTCACTGACGTACCCTGGCGTACCTCACCATTGGAGGCTCAACAAACTTGTCGCCAAAGCTATGTGTGTAAAACAATATTGTTGCTTGAGTGTAGACGGCATGTACACCGCTTGAAGAACTCTTACCTTACAGAGTCTTGCTCGTGATGACTGCTCTGATGTGAGCGAGGACGCTCCCATGTAGGGGAGGGGGAAGTTGTAACGGCAGGAAGCTGCCAGGTCCTGAAATGTGTAGGATTTTGGGCAGGAAGCTGCCGGGTCCTGAAATGAAGGTTCTGGAAAGTGGCACGCGTCTTGGCGTCGAAGGATTTCCCGGTGCTGACCGGCTTGTAACAGATTCCGCTGAATGCTCTAACCTGACTGGTGTCTCGTCTCTCTCTCTCTTCCTTTGCCACTATAGGTTGCATGCATGTCTCTTATTTATATGCTTTGCATGGGTTATGTTTCCTTGACCCACGGCTCCATTTTGTGATGCACTTGCTGTGGCAGTGTAGCTGCAAATTGTAGTTCCGTGTCTGCATGACTTGCTTTAGTATCTTACCCATGAGATACACTATGTGGTAGTTAGCTGTGTATGGCTTGCTGCTCTAGACAATATGCCTTATGCCTGTGCTGGAAAGCCACCTCAAGCGAAGGTTACACTGCAGTGCAGGGTAACTGGACCTAAGGTTTGGACAAGTGCTAGTCTAATGACTCAACCTAATTGTTTCATCACTGGTGTGAGTGCTGTCTAGAGAGTTCGTCCCCTAAGTTAGAGGATCCGCCTTGCAGACGATAGTCCTTAGAATGTTAAGGTATTCGAGCATTGAGCAGATGAGTCCCTCGTCTGTGTCGTGCTAACTTGCTTTGTGGACTTCATCCTCTGACTTGCTGGTTTGGTAACTATAGGAGGTGTGATTATCTATAGTTACAGTAAGCAGGGTTCGTGATACCCCTGTCTTACGTTTGTGGCCCCATTGCCATAAACACCATCTCATAGCTTATGCCAAGGGGGAGGGCATGTAGCATTTCCTAGGGTATGATGCTCTAGTATGGTCCTTGGCATTGCTCTATGACTTGCCATGTGATCTAGATTCACGGTACAACCTCGCTCAGGTAGTCGCTCGGTTGCCCGACTATACGTCCGTGGCAGTACGGTGTACATCCGACCCTGGATGGGATTAAGGGCGAGCCTGTGAATCAATCATGTAACACTCTTTCCGTTCACACCACGAACTGTTTCACTGTCTCATCCAAATCTCTTCCGCTCAGTTACAGCTACAGAATAGTTCACTTTTCCATTAAGATCGAAACTTTGTGAAAAACAGCCGCTGGCTGGGAAAGCAAGCAACGCTAATGCAACTCTAGTTCTCTAGACTTGCTATGCTTGATTGGTACTTTGGGGGGAGCAGGTGTTCTATGCACCTTGATCTGTCCCGCCCGCCCTCCCGGATGGTGTGGTGAAAACTGAATCACCAGCCAAGGGTTCCCAAGCCCTCCTATCACCACAAGAAGGCCAGTTAACCGGTAGTAAACCTGAACAAAGAATGTGGATTGGCAATGAAAGACGTTGGGGCAACGTAATTCAGTACACTGGGCAGGGATCAGAAATCGGGGATCCCCCCAGGGACAGGCCCCCAAATTTCTTCCCCATTGATCACTTGTATTCTTAAATGGTTAGGCGTGTAGACACGTTTCCGCCACCAAGGGCTCCCCCATATGCGGCCTATTTCTTACACAGTTCCGCACAGGCCAGCATAATATACACAAAATGCTATACACTAAACAGACATATACAGAGCGATGGGCCGGACACTCGGAACACAAGTAAGGCTCCTGCGCTCAAACATCTGTTACGGTTCACCACATGTGGGACATGTATTTAGCACGTCCTTCAGAACTTTCACTCCTTGCAACGTTCATACTTTGCCACACTCAACTGCGGGACTTTCCACAAGGTATATCACTATCCACTCTTGATAGTGATCACTAGCAGAAGAATGTACAGGCTTGAATTTACAATGGGAGAACTAAATTATCCCACATTGATCCCATGTCGATCCCATTGTCCCAGATTGATCCCACTGCAATCACACATTGATCCCACCAGAATCGCACATCGATCCCTCGTTCGGTGGGATTTTGTAGTCACAATCCCACCTCAATCCCACGTTCCCACACCAATCCCACATTGTTCCCATTGAAGAACCAGAAATTGCAAGGATGAATGTCACCTCATGACAGCTGACCAAGGGTCACAACCATCTGGACATCATGCAAAATGCATGTCCAACTTGTTTCCCATCCCCATGTCTGCAAAGACCACTAAAAGTCAGATATACATACTCCTCCCATAGGGTGCCAGAGGCCTCCCACAACCCCTCTCTGGCATGGCAGCAAATTTGAGCCATCATTTCCAAAAGTTTAATCTGCTGCCACACCCAGCCACAGCCACACACACCCAGCCACACACACCCAGCCACACACACACACACACACACACACACACACACACACACACACACACACACACACACACACACACACACACACACACACCCCCCCACACACACAGGCACAGGCACACACGTGCGCATACGCAGACAGCCACACAGATAGACACAGAGAGAGGGGGGGGGGAGAGGCACGGACATCTTGTTGAGATATTCAATATTCTTACAACTATACTAGCACAATATTTTTGCCACAGCGTCTACTTCATAAGTTTTTAGTTATAGTCTTGGGGCAGCCCCAGACAATGAAGTAGTTAGAAAGCCTCAGACTCTCAAGGATAGGTGCCTAAAATCCCAAAAGTACGTCTTTGCCCTTGCAAAGGCCGACAAAAATCAGGTCATGAGCTCTCGATGCACCCTTGAAAGGGCCTAAAATTGATCCTTGAGGCTCCACAATCAACCTTGGGATGCCAAATCGGCCCTTGGGTTTGCAAAATCTGGGCTCGAGGGCACAGAAGAAGCTGCACACGAGAAGCTGCACCTGCAGGGGGATACTTACAGGCAGCTTTCCTGCACTTATCACTTCTCGACTCCCAATACCATTGACACGAGCACTTGAACAAGAAATGTCATTGACAAGGCTCTGTATACTTCCACACCTTCCATACCACATCAACAAGTACACAACTCCTGCTACTTTTGCACACAGCATCAACTTGTTCAATTCAATGCTTCAGATTGCAAAACATGACAATTTAACTGTGCTCAACTGCTCAACGTCAGGCAGCACAAAACTTATGTAAAGCTTAAAACTCATCCCTGACCATGTAACGTTCAAAATAGCCACAGTGGCCGTATAAATGCTGCGTGCCTTCCATTCCATTCTTAACATGTGCAGCACAATAAAGGCTGCAGCTGCATGCATGGTATGTTTGAAAGCAAGAGCGGAGAGCGCGCTGAAATGATAGATTGCAAGTCAGTCTTCATACTTCAACAGCGCTGGTGTCATTACCAATGTTCCGTACGGGTTGAAAGATGCTTGGTTCAAAGCTACATCCCAAACAACTTTACAAACCACCAGACAAGTTACTGTATGGTACAAACCAAACATGATCAGGTGGAGGTGCACATGCACGTGCATCAGCTGCAGGCCTAGGACCTCTGTGCGTGGCAGAAATTACTTTGCCTTGCATGTCATTGAACATGACAGACTTGTACCGTACATCATTCTTCAAATTAGCTCTCCTCAATGTGCCTGATGTTGTGGGCACTCTCCTTACTCCGATAAGACAAGCGATGGCCAGCCTTAGCGGCTGTACATCATCCAAACGTGCCTCTGGAGCTACCGTCTGGCTTGGGCTGCCTTTCAAGAAAAGCGCACTAACGCCACATAATCTGCTTGAACCTCACCGTCGATGCCAGTCTCCAGGTAAGACACACGAACATGATAGGACTCCCTTGTCTTTGTCCTGCCATACTTCATGGAATCAATAATCTCACCGCTCCCACCTGCATCAGCGTGGCAAAATGATAAAAAGCTACTTTGCATTAGTAGGTCTTCAGACCAGCAAGCAGGTACGAGAACTTCGTGGAAGTCGTTCCACAAGTGCTGCAACCCCGTGAGAGCTTCCAAACGCACTTCTGGCTTCAATGCACGGCCGCTATCAAGGAGTTGGCATCCCTCGCCATCCCTCTCATCTACATTTGAAGCCATCATTGGCTGAGTGGCGGTCCCTTTAGACTCGTCAAACGAGACCACCCCACCGCTCGTTTTCAAGCTGGCCAACGCCTGTTCCAGCAAGAGATGCTTTGCCAAGGTAATTTCTGGGAAACTTGTTGCTCTATTCTTGAGGATACGCTTGCACCTTTGAACACTCCACTCAATCCAATATTCATGACCAAAGGCAGCCTTTCCTCGGGCTTCTTCTTGATCTTGCAACCTGCAGATCAGCATATGAAGGTTGTACGTGCAGAGCATTGGCCCACAGTGCACCTCTGCAAGTCGAGCAAATTCCTTCAAGTGTGCAGTAGCTGCCTGACATCTTGTAGCTATATCATCCTGGTCCACATGTAGACGAATCCTCTGATAATACAAAAATCCACGTCTCAGATTGTCCCACATGGCCTGAAGCTCCGGTGTCAGCAAGGGCCTTCCCCTATCTGGTCGTAAGATATACATACTCCAGGTTTCCAGCCAATGCAACCATGCTTCCATCACCCAGTTTCCCTTGTTCTTGCTGATGCACGTGAACTGCCTGCCAAAATTCAATGAGGCCTAATATCCTTTGCAGGCTTTTCTATGACCTTCTTTGAACGCTTAGAAATTCTTATTGCTTAAGGGCAATCGCTGCACCATGCAAGATTCCACAACCTCTTGACAGCACCATACGGACCCGCATGAGCAAGAGGGACCGAAAAGGCATTGTTGTAATGCAAGCAAGGCAATGCTGCAATCAGTGGTGACATTCCATGGCACCCCACATCTTTGCCTTCCAAGGGTCTCTCCCTTCCGTTGTCACCTATGACTGTTTCCTTGACTCTGTCATGTTTCACACCCTCCATTAGCCTAGCCCTATGTAGGTGGTCACCATGTTTGAGCTTACAGACCGGATCTCCAGCAAAGCAAGTTCCATGGTCTGCCCTGGGATGATACGGACCGAATGGCACTGGATCCGCATACCCCAAGAACCTCATGCCATGAATTGACTGTCCTCTCAGATTGCAGTACCCACATCCTAATTCAGCACTATGACCACACTATAAGGACACCTTCCTATTTGCAGGAGTGTCACCTGCCATACGAGCAAGGAGTACTCTGAGCCGAATATGCTGGGTTTGTACCTCCCCGTTGACCATACGATGCTCGATAACATCCAAGCCGTGGTTCGCTGGCACCAAACAAAGCAAGTATTTCAGTCTATGCCACATACATCGAACCTTCTAAGCAGCGTGAAGCCAAGGGTCATGCCAACAGCAAAGGTAGGTCATTTCAATCACTTGGGGAGGGGGGGGGAAATGTGCCGAACAATGCACAACGAACAACAAAGGGAAACTTAATGGAGGGGGGAAGGGTTTGGGGGGGGGGGGATCACACGTGACATCGGAAGGACTTTGTGTTGAGGTACCCTTTCAGGAGAGGGGACGGATACGTGATTGGCCAAAGGGGGGGGGGGTTATAGAAGAGGGTGGACCATATTCCTGAGCTTCCTCCAGGATGCCCTTTAAAGATGCATTAATGCTGCTTGGCTAGGTTGGTCCAGGGATAATGACGACTCTTTTACAACAGCGCAGCTTGCGGTGGCTTGCCTGGATATCAAGGCACCTCGTCAGCACTTAAAAAACTACCACCAAGGGCTATAATGAGCTGCATGCATGTTGCGCAACACATGTATGGCTATAACATGCCAACATGTAAAGGTACAAGTATTGCACTTTCTTATGGCATAATTAAGATATGCATGCAAGCGTGGAAATCAAAGCATTATGCATCTCTTGTCTAAATGAAGTTTGCAGCACCTCAATGTAAAGATGGCCATAGAGTGCTTGGAGGACGCGTAAGACTGGTAGCCATCTGAGCCCAGCTCAAATACACATATGTTGTAATCATCCAGGCTGGCACCAGCTGCCTCATGCAGTCGCCTTGCCTGTGATGACTTGGAATAATCGTCCTCTATATCTCTGCCCATTGTCCGCAAAGAACACCATTCTGGATCATTAAAAAGTTGCTGCATGGCTCTCCCAAGACTCAAGTCGTACACAACAGCGGCAGGTTGCTCTATTCCGCTCTTGAACCGTGGTGTTCCACGTACTGCGCACTTCTGAACTTTATCGGCCTCATCATATCTGTGACACCCATTGGGGCATACGTGATGGACGACTTCCTACAGGGTGCGTCCGTTTGATATGTCCACACATATGTGTAAGCTAGGTGGGTACCGGTTGTCCCTGGGACGGTGAGCTGACTCAATCTTGCAACGCTCATCCAAACACTTACTTGTGAGATTATGCCGCAACTGACATTCCAACTCTGTGTAGGCCGCGTGCCCAACACACACTAGGCTGTCAATAGGCTTGGCAGGAGGGTGCTGACTGAAACTTGTCCATGCATGTCAATATGTACAACTGTTATCCTCGGCATTTCTAGTTCACAACAGATAGATAGAACATTCACCTGTTTGACAGTCAGTGTGTCACCATGCCACACAGGGGCATCCAACTTGTCGTGGAAGAACTTAACGGTTCGGCAGTTGCGAAGACTGTATGTGTCATCAACTTCATCTCTATGGACTCCTCCTGAACCATGCGGTTCTGACACATGCGAAGAAGGAGAAGAAGTGCGAGCTCCGCTCGAGTAAATTGAGTCATCGCCATCGCTAGAAGCAGGCCCTCGGGAAGATTCTCTGCCTTCTAAGGCCACCTTCTTGGTCTTCATTCAAGCTCTGCTCTCCTTCCTGGATACCATGAGTTCGCTCAACAACAAGGTCCCTATCCCTCTCATTCAAAATTGCTGCTTCCTGCCTGTTGTCCGCGTTTTCCACGGTTGACTCACGTCCGCCTCTACATTCCTCGCTGCTGAAGGAACACTGCCTTCATCCTCATCATCAGGAGCCTCGCTGCTAAAGGAACTCCTTACACTGCCTTCATCACTGCCATTAGTCTCATCATCAGGACGGAAGATAGGCGTGACGACATCAGTGGCCAACTCCACATCCCTGCACATTCGGTTCACATGATCAGTTACGGGTGCACACACTTAGATCAACGCTGCAGGAAGCACCTGACTGCACAGGTGCAAGACTCTGAAGACCGTCTACAAATGTTGACGCAGGACGACATACCACACACACACCACCCCCCCACCGCACCCCCCCCACCACACGCACCCCCCCCCCACGCACCGCACACACCACACACCACACCACA
>MVGU01001711.1:0-2500 GCA_002005505.1 Botryococcus braunii
CTAGTGCTTGAAAGCAACAGATAGAAGACATGGGACCAAGGGAGGTTAATATGAGCGACCAGTCTGAAGATTGGTCCTGGCATCCTGTATCTCTCCCCTTGCGCAAACTGTCACTCTTCATGTAAGCGTGCATTCAAGGAAAGCACAGTCGTCCCCTTTTGGAACCAGTTCCAGAGCAGCCACTGAGCCCTTGAGAGAATTCATTGGACACAGTTGGCCCCATCTCCCTACAGCTATTACTGGGGAGCGCTTCTTTGTCACGATTGTGGATGAGGCTACGCACTACGTCATAGCCCTGGCAGTAAAAACCAAGGATGCAATCAGCAGTGCAGTCAGAGACCTCCTGATTTTTTGGCAGAGGCAGTTGAACCGCTCTGTTAAGTGCATTCGTACTGACAGGGGGACAGAATTCCTCAACAGTACATTGAAGGGTTTCTGTACGCAGGAGGGAATTAAATTTGAGACCTCTGCAGCATACACGCCTCAGCAAAATGGCGTTGCTGAACGGATGAACCGAACAATCAAGGAGAAGGCCAGAACACTCATGTTGCATGCAGCTGCCAAACAGTCACTCTGGAAGGAAGCAGTGGAGACAGCCTGCATCCTGTACAATATGGACTGTGACTGGACGTGACAAGACGCCTTATGAAGCCTTCCATGAGGTAAAGCCCGATGTATCCCTGCTCAGGACTTTTGGCTGTCTAGCACATGTGCACATACCTGATCACCAAAGGGAGTGTTTGAGTCTAAGACCTCCTCTGGTCTCTTCACAGGGTATTCCAGTGTGTCAAAGGCATATAGAATTTATATGGGAACGGGATTTGGAAAGAAAGCAGAGATGTTACCTTTCTGGAGCACTTAAGGGGCGCAGACAGAGTGGGGCTTAGCACCATGTCTCCTGTGAGTCCAAATGCAGTCCAGCAGCCCTTTGCCTTGCCTTTTGTACAACAGGAGGGCCAGCAGTCCTTGGGTCAGTTGTCTTTTTGGGACTCAGATGATCCTGAGCCTCTCTGCAACCGAGAGGTCAACGTGCAGCAGTCCGGACCTGACTCCCCTGTGCAACCACCCCCTGTGCAACTACCCCATGTGCAATCAACCCCTGTGAGAATTATGAGACTACAAGTGTCAACGTGGACGGGGAGCCCACTTCCTCGGAGCTGAGCCATACGCAGTCCGGCCACCGCTGGTCCGTACTCAGACACATGGAGAACCTGGCGCGAGGAGGCGAGGAGACCAAGTCACACATGCAACGTTTGAATAATGTGCAAGAATGTGTTCGAATGGAAGTTGGGGCCATGGGTGTCCGAGGGCAAGACGGGCTGACCCGGCAGCAACGGTATGATCAGAGAGTAGCAGCACGTGAGACTGCAGCAGAGGTCACTGTGGAACATGATGGAGATGTGAGTGATGGAGAGAATAGGAGAATGTCAGAGGCCATTTGCCCAGGGGAAGCAACGGAAGCTCAGCCTAATGGACAGGACTTGGCCAGGCTGGAGGGCATGTCTGATCATGTAAGCGCTGAGAGTGAGGCAAGAGAGGTCAGTTTGGAGATTTCCAATCAGACACTTGATGGACAAAGGGAGTCTTCAGATGGCCAGGCTCTGCGTGCTTGTGAAGGACACACTGGGGAGTCACAGGTGTGTTGTGAGAGTACAAGCGTGGATGAGAGAGACACCACTGCAGGGTGTCGCACAGTGCCAGATTATGCTGCGCCTTTGAGTGATGAGTGCGTTTGGGACATGATGAGTGATGTAAGACCCAGATTGAGTGGAGCAGCATGTGAATCCTCCAAGGAGAGAAAGCTGCAGACACCTCCAGAGTGGGAGAGAGTCAGAGAGGTGTGTAACGCAGTAACCTCGAGCAAAAGAGTAGTGGAAGCACGTGCGTGTGAGCCTAGAGAGGATAGCCATGTTGTGCATGATCACAATCTGAATCCTGTAAAGGGTAAGATACCTGGGGTGAGGTGGTCCAAGGTGCCAATCCCTGGAAACCTCAGGGAGGCGCAAAGATCCCCTCAGTGGGAATTCTGGCGCCAGGCAATGCAAGAGGAGCAAGATTCTCTTGATGCGCACGAGGTGATGGAGTACGTTGAGAGACCCAGGGGACACAAGGTGATCCCTGTGCATTGGATCTTCTCTGTGAAGACTGATGCACATGGGAACGTGTTGAGATTTAAGGCTCGGCTTGTAGCCCAGGGCTGTAGACAGATTCCTGGAGTTGATGTAGATGAGGTCTTTGCACCTACCAGTAGCTATGGGTCCAGGAGGACTTTGCTAGCAACTGCTGCAGCAAAGAACATGGAAATTCACCAGGTGGATATAAAGACCGCCTTTTTGAATGGTGAATTAGAGGAGGAGGTGTATGTGACACAGCCTCCTGGATTTGATAATGGCAACCCCAACATTGTGTGCAGACTGCGTAAGGCCCTTTATGGCCTGAAGCAGGCTCCCAGGGCTTGGCACAAGACCCTGAATGAGAAGCTGCTGAGTATGGGATATGA
>MVGU01001711.1:7500-12500 GCA_002005505.1 Botryococcus braunii
GAGAGAGAGAGAGAGAGAGAGAGAGAGAGAGAGAGAGAGAGAGAGAGAGAGAGAGAGAGAGAGAGAGAGAGAGATATAGAGAGAGAGAGAGAGAGAGAGAGAGAGAGAGAGAGAGAGAGAGAGAGAGAGAGAGAGAGAGAGAGAGAGAGAGAGAGAGAGAGAGAGAGAGAGAGAGAGAGAGAGAGAGAGAGAGAGAGAGAGAGAGAGAGAGAGAGAGAGAGAGAGAGAGGGGATCTCCATCACCATCTACGTCGACAGCGAGGCAGGGCCTCTATACTACCACCACGAATGTTAACGCAACAACTTGTTGCTTGGTACGATCGTCAGGGCAATTTGATTTTCAATTTAGTTGTTGCGCTCGTCTGAGTCAGCTTTGCATTTGACCAAATTAGCGGAGAAGCAATTTGCGGCCGCTGCACTCTCATGCTCATTCCGGTGCATTCACATGCTCCGTCTCACACAAATCGGCGTGCGAGTGCATCGATTGCTATGCGGTGTATCTCTGCTTGGACCACTATTTGGTCTAACCTAACACATATATGCTGCTGGCGTGCGAGTGCGTCACGTGTGCACAAACGTGGGGTGTGTACCCACCATATAATGCGCCTGCATGCTTTTGGCGAAATTTGTACCCTTTGTGCCACCGAGGCTTGCGCACTTGATGAGGTCTGTCATGTGAGCGGGCACGCACCTTGTCGGCCAGCTGGAAGGAGAAGTTGGAGACCAGCAGGGCCAACGTGGTGAGGGCGTTCATCTTGGCCAATGCCATCCCGATGCACTGTCGGGGACCCGCCCCAAAGGGCAGGTATCTCAGCGGTCGGTTCTTCAGCTGTTCCCATCCCAAAAGCCAGCCCCGTCCTCAGTCGGTCTCATGTGGACACGTCAGACAACTGAAATTTCCAAGACAGACGTCTGTTGGGTAAGGCCAACAAACCTGCGAATGCAGTTTGCTGCTGTCGCAAGTCAAGTGCGAATGGAGTTTTCTGTCCATCCAAGTATCTGTGGTATGAAAGATCCAAGTCTCTGTGCTATGAAACATCCATATCTCTGCGCTATGAAACAACCAAATCTCTGCGCTATGAAACTTCCAACTCTCTGCGATATGAAACAACCAAATCTATGCGCTATGAAACTTCCAACTCTCTGTGCTATGAGACTTCCCACCTCGCCTCCGCATATGCGTGCTTTCTTGTTGCAAGGCGGGACAGGTCTCGCAACCGATTATTCCTCCCGTGCAATTACAGGCACACATTGTGACCTCACAAGCTGTACCGCCAGTTGGTGCCAGTTCACAGCAGCAAATTTTCACAACCTTTTAGGGGCAACCCAAGAGACAATGTGCAGCGCCCGTTACGGCAAGAGAAGAGACAAGAAAACGCATTTTGTGTAATGTGCAGCAGCCCTGACGGGGGCAGAGTTGAAAGCCCCAACATAATGACCGACCCCTGTTGCAGATGATTCAAACCCATTATGCAAAACTTGGTATGGTAAGCTCGCAAGCTGCTATGGGCCCTTTTAACTTATTGCCGTGCAGCGTGGCAGCATGGCTTGGGCGGAATACGGCGCCCTCGCCTGTCATGCTGAAGTGTGCATTAAAACCGCGAGAGAGAGAGAGAGAGAGAGAGAGGGAGAGAGAGAGAGAGAGAGAGAGAGAGAGAGAGAGAGAGAGAGAGAGAGAGAGAGAGAGAGAGAGAGAGAGAGAGAGAGAGAGAGTGCACGCGTGGGTGGGTGTGTGTGTGTGTGTGTGTGTGTGTGTGTGTGTGTGTGTGTGTGTGGTGTGTGTGTGTGTGTGTGTGTGTGTGTGTGTGTGTGTGTGTGTGTGTGTGTGTGTGTGTGTGTAGCTGCTGTAGAAAGGGCGAGTTTTGTTTCCACCGGTGTACCTGCTACCTGGTACCTGCTGTTCTGTGTGAGGCTTCACCACCTTGTAGGCCCCTAGTGGCAGGACAGGAATAATCCACGTTTTAACATGAGTTGGTCGTTTGTTGTACCGCACTCCTTCCAGATGGTTGTTGGATAGAACATTTGCCTCTAGAGGCCCAGCAGGAAGATCACATGGACTTGACAGGGACTTGGTTTTGACCCCACACATTGCAACTGTGAATGAGGCCACGTGCTCCACGCACTCCACTTTCTCCCCCCCCCCCCCCCAAATCAAGCACATGCCTGCACATAAATCCACCCGTCGTGGCACAACACAAACACGGCAATTACGCGCTTCTCTTCCCCAGCCCCGCTTAGGCTAACTTCCGGCAGACTCAAATCAAGTCAACGCGATCCAAAGCTCAGCCGAACCATTAATAGGATAACGCAATGCATTGCGTTATCCTATGTCGGCACGACGCAATCACGGTAAAACCACAGCGTGCACTTACGTTTTTTTCAGGCAGTGAAGACAAAGCCGTGTCCTCCACTTCTGGCAGGACTTCTGCTGCAGGGCTTCCACAGTCAGAAGCTGAGGCACATGTTTTGGTTCGACTTGTTGTTGCGGGCTCGGCCATGTACTCCACTCCCTCACCATCCCACCGCTCCTGCAAGCGTACAATAATTATTTATAAACACGAGTACATATCTTATGTTGAAAGATTGATGCAGATATGCATGGACTAGTGGAGATAACGTCTTCGGGTGCAGAAACCACGGAGGATACGGTGGAATTGCATACGGGAGGTCTATGTCCCAGCCAGTGGAAAACAGATTTTAACTGCATGGCCCCTATGCCCCTTACCCATTGCCCATTAGTGCTGAGCGCATTATCGCTTATTTCCTTTTACCCCTTGCCCTCTTCTGTCCCCCCCTCTATATGTGTGTGTGTGTGTGTGTGTGTGTGTGTGTGTGTGTGTGTGTGTGTGTGTGTGTGTGTGTGTGTGTGTGTGTGTGGTGTGTGTGTGTGCGTGTGTGTGTGTGTGTGGGTGTGTGTGTGTGTGTGTGTGTGTGTGTGTGTGTGTGTGTGTGTGTGTGTGTGTGTGTGTTGTTCTCCACTTATCTGCTCCCCTATTCCCCCCCCCCCCCACACACACACACACACTATCCCCTGCTTGTTCGCCATATCTTTTTCTTCGCCATATCCCCTGCTTGTTCGCCATATCTTTTTCTTCACATGCTTAGGCATGGGGATATCACTATCCCCATGCCTAAGCCCACCACTACATGCGCATGTGCGCGCGCACACACACACATATACACACATGCAAACACGCACAAACACATACACACACACACACACACACACACACACACACACACACACACACACACACACACACACAGAGAGAGAGAGAGAGAGAGAGAGAGAGAGAGAGAGAGAGAGAGAGAGAGAGAGAGAGAGAGAGAGAGAGAGGGGGGGGGGTAGTGGGAGGAGAGAGGCGGGGGGAAGGGAGAGAGGAAGGGTGAGGAGAGAGGGGGGGGGAGGGAGTTTTGAGGTACCGGAATGAAGTCATCGGGGCGGTCCCAGTTGTCCGGGTGATGGTGCGTTGCGTGGATAACCGTGAATATCACTGTGCCCTTGGGGAAGAACTCACCGTTGAGGGTGACGTCCCGCAGCGCCTGTCGGGGGATGCCGCCCCTGTAGCGCTCAGCGGAATCGAACCCAGGACCTTCGCCTGGCGTGCCCTGCCACAGTGGTTTCAGATCGGAATCGAAACCTAAAAGAGGCGCCGCACGTGATCGGACGTACGAGATCGAATTAGACCTCGTATATGAACTCGATTCGGACAGGGACGCATTCCGCGCGTTACATCCCTCCCCCCTTAAGAGGAAGCCCCCCGCTTTGGAGTTAGGCACCTCGGATAGGTAGGTCCGGTGGCATCCATGTGCTCTACCAGAACGCGGCTCTTTTGGCCTCTACCGAGAGTAGGAAGGGAGAAGACGCCCCACCCGAAAACGAGGACAGAAACCAATCGCCGATACCACTTGTAGTACTCAGCAATGCTAGGGAAGAGAAAGGGAATAATAGTTGAGACACGGAGCTCGTTACAAGTAAGATTACTCTCTGAGTCAGTAATCAATGCCCAATGCCATAGCATGGCGCCCTACTTCCCTCCATAGGCTCGGGCGAGTACCCCCCCGATAGGAGGTACATAGGAGCCAGCCAGGAATATCCCGCCAAGAGCCGGTGGAGCACTTGTAACGGGTAACGAGTAGAATCCCCACATGTCACAGGCGGAAGCTATGACTACAGCAATACGAGGAGACCGTTACAGCCCCCAATGACAGGGCTCATGCGCATGCTCTCCTGCGCATTCGAAAATTCGGAATTCCATGTCTAAGGCGTCTCTCTGACGTTCGAACGTTCACAATCACGAACAGCCACGGATGAACGTGTGCAAGTACCTGCTGTGCTGCAAAGCTGGAATCGTGGGTTCTGCTGCGTGGGAGATTCAAGGTCTCCGGCATGTGGGGTATATTTTTAAGGAATTTATAGAATCTGAGGTTTTTGAAGATGTTACAGGAACTGACCATAAAGAGTCTAAAATGTCTGTAATAAAGCTTTGAGCTTTGAGCTCGGGTTGGGTATCCGAGCTTAAAGCACTGGAAATGCATGTTATGCTTCATGCAGGATACATAAAGTATATATGGGGCCTGGGGAGGTGGAATATCAACTCTTCGTTCAAGTAAAAAGATGAACCTCTGGGGAGTACGGGTTCTTCTGCAGTGGCATATTGCCACCGCACAAGTGCTGCAGCCCATACTGATTGGCAGAGGAGCTGCAGCTTTCGCTGTCACTCGGGAATCCACCAGGGATACAGCTTGATTTTCTAAAAATGAAGATCCTGGCCATAGTGGGGTGCGGGTTTAGAACTCGGGACCCCATCTTTCTTTTCTCCGCTGCTGCATCCGCGGGGGGGGGGGGGGGGGGGGGAGGCATATTCTGTTGCAGTGGGAAGACGAGCTCTAGTACTAGAGCTTTAGTACTATAGTGCACCGAGAAATAAAATGATGGTATATCGGGCACATATGTAGGGGTTCATGCATGAACCCTGATGCATTGCAGACCAGGTCGA
>MVGU01001711.1:17500-40000 GCA_002005505.1 Botryococcus braunii
TTCAATATGTATGATGAATGACTAGTCGGCGTGCACAAATTTCAATGCGATGATTCAATCTTATATGCTTAACCCCTGCATTACCGCATATAGAACCAGTCACCAACCTGGTTGGCATGTATGAGTTTGTTAAAAATCAAATCTGCTCGGTCTACGCATTCAACGTAAATCGATTGTCCGTGGCTGACGCCCACAACTTGCTTGGACCAAATCTGCGATACAAAGGAAATTCATTATACAAAATATGGACAACTTGCAACGACAACAAATCGAATAATAGAAGACGAAACAATAACACAAAAATACTGCTGAGTTTCGAGAGGGAAGCTTACTGTGTGACTGTCCAAGAAAACCTTCATTTCATTCAAGCATCTCCAGGGTATCAACTGTGTCTGTGAAATTTCTTTAACCAGTACCTCACCGTCGTCCCGGTTCTGTTTTGTTATGATCGGCAAGAGCTTCTTGGCTGACTTATTTAAGTGCACTCAGGGGCCGTACCTCCCTTCCTCCATACTAACTGTATCATATGGTGTGCGTGCACTACAGACCATACGGGATATGGCACGCAGCATTTTTGAAGCAACATCATGACTAGAGCCCAAACGCTTTTGCCTAAACGTCTTTCTTTCCTTGTCATCAACACCTTCGTCGAGCTCTTCAGCTCGACGACGTTTCAATGGCTTAAGAACTTTACCAGAATGGCTTTTTATTTTGTATCCAGTGGCGGTGAAGGGCCTCAATCGTTTTAAATTTTGAGGCACAACCACCGCAGACGAAGTCATGATCACACATCTTTACACTATCGCACAACACTGTACTATACGATAGGAAATAGAATATGATGATGCGGTTGTATTTAATCGTCTATGGATTTCCCCAACAAACAATCAAACCAGCGGTCGTGTAGTCTTTGAAGGATCTGAATCCTACACACGTACAAGGTCGAAGAAGTGCCTTTTCTTTGCTCGACCGTACATCGTACGTTCAAGTGGATCGAAGGCGACTGGCATCCCTTTCGTCGCAATCATTGTATCATATTGCTAGCCCATTCTGCCTATGCAATTCGAATCTATGGGACTTTTACTTGAATTTTCGGATGACACAAAAGCATTTGGGCAAAAGAAAGGCCGACCCTGAGGACCTGGCAGAAAGGCGTCGTGCTTTAAACTCTGTTGGATCCGGATTGCGGGACGAACTTTTCGAAAACACTTACTTATCAGGACCTGTATCTACACCAGTTCAAGGGGCATCGGGAGAAAGTCCATATCGAAATGACATGGAACCAGAACATACACCTGTTGGGCAGTCGGACTCACTGGAGGTCAGGAGCAGTTTGGGAAACTCCAACTCCGACAAGGTATATAGTCAAAGCTACTGATTGTGTAATTAGATTGGCAGTTAAGTATGTCTGAGGTTTAGTTGGTTGTTCAATAGTTTAACCACTATGTCGTGTTTGCATACTCCCGGTTTGCGTGCTCTGAAAGTTTGTATTCCGCTTTACCGTTTGATACCTTTAGCTAGGTTTTTCAATCGATCTATTCTGTCATGTGCTTGTTGGATTGTTGTATTGATTTTGATATTGGATTTTGACTGTTGGGTTCTGTGTATCCATGATGACCAAACCAATTCTGATCCATTGTACAACGGATTCAAGGAAACGCAACCAGCCTGGCAATTCTTGGTCTTGATGTTAACAATGAAGGCTGCATTTCCCGGGGAGTTCCCCTGACATGGCATACCCTGCTTTTAGATTATAGTAACCAATATAAAAAGAAACTAACAACCTTTGCTGGGCGAAACGACCCCAGACTACTTACTTTAATAATTTAGCACGTTTTCTCAAGAGGAATCATACCTTATTGAAGACAAGGCTTGTTCAGCTCGTATGATGGCTCACTAAAGAAGCCAATGCCTATCTTTGTAGATTGAGTTTACAGGATGTACAGCTGTATATTTTGTGAACTCAGCATACAAAGATAGGCATGAACCTGCAAGGTCTTTCTTGGAAAACCGGAAAGAAAAAACCATGAAAGCTTTCCGACACGAGACGTTTCAATGCGTTTTTTAAAAGTTGAATGATGATAAGTTTGCTGGTCTGCTGATTCCGAGTTTGATTGTGCTGGTGTTTTGAAATTGGATATTTAATATAATTGTTTTGTTAGTTTTAAGTCTTGAAGGGTTAAGATCTTATAAGATCTTATAAGTCTAGACTAAAACTTGGATCGTCTATGGATGGTTCTTTCAATGCTTACAATGCTTACTTTGTGTGTGATGATATCCTGGCATGATGTTAATAATTGAAGGACAATTGCTTTCAGCTGCAGGACACTTGCTTTTGTCTGTAGCTTCTCTGTGTTTGCTGTATATACAGGGAAGCTACAGACGAAAGCAAGTGTCCTGCAGCTGAAAGCAAGTGTCCATATATGTTTGTCCAATCATTTGCTTTCTCAATGTGCGTTTTCCTTGTGTTTGACTGACTTACAGTTATGTCCCTCAATGCTTCAGCAGTTTTGAGCAGTAGCTAAAACAAGACGTGCTAATTGGCAGTCAGAGGATGCTGGAGAAGCAAAAAACCCTTGCTTTGTCTCCAGAGAGGAAGTTGAGCAACAAATCTCGGAAGGTATCCCACGATCACCTAAACAAGAAGGGAGTTAATATATTTGCAGAGACAATTTGTGTATGATGTAGATTATCTGTTGCGATGAGGTTAAAGTCGGTTTTGAAACCTTTTAAAAAATTGTACAGCAAATTTGCTGTATGATTTCAGTGGTGTCTTCGGTGGCCCTTGCCTTTTTTAATTGACCTGATTCCTGAAAGTGCCGCGTCGTATGATTACCTACAGATGTCCAGGCGGATCCAAACATTCTGTACAACGGGGCAATGTCAGAGGTATGATTTCACTCTTCAATCACTTGCTCGACCACCAGTGGTACCAATCGGAATGTGGCAATTGAGCTACGGCTCTCATCCATCTTAGGCCTTTCGAAAGAATTCTCTGTAGGGTAGCTCACGGGAAAGGCGTATACGCCATTGTTCATCAAGTATAGAACTGCTAGGGGTATAGCAATTTGTGCTCAGTCGTGGTCATTGGTTTTCGTTCGAGTTCTGCACTGGTGTATATGCGAAGAACATATTTGGCATTATATTTATACTATATAGTTCAAGTACTAGTAGCTGTTGCATGGTAATAGCATTGCATCTCAATGTAGAAAGCGTTATGTCGCATGGACACCAGAGATTATTTTCAACTATTTTTTATATTGGATATCACGGAAGCCGACTGCTCAGTTTAATGGGACAAACGGGAGGGAACACCAAACCTTCACAATGCGTCGTTAACAAGCACGACAACGTTTTCATTGCAACACACTTGTTGCAACATGTAATCTATGACTATGCAAATGTGATTCATTGTGCGGCTGCCCTTTCAAACACTCCTTGCTCGCTCTTGATTTATGACTGTATAAGCAGTCAACATATATGTGGACTATGTAGCAACAAAGCACGACATAAAAAGGACCGTAGAATTCCTGGGTTAAGATTCAACATTCCCGTTCGTCTCGGGCCCGTGAAAAGTCGACCAGAATGGGGCTCGTCAATTGCTGTTCCATCTAAGCCTGTCCCATCCAAGCCCTGTCCCATCCAAGCCTGTCCAAAACTGACAGGAAATGTAGCCGTCCTATCCGGCCCATAGAACCTCGATAGAGATGGGGCTCGTCAATTCACATCCCATCCAAGGCGGCCCATAACTACCACAAATTTACCCTACCAATCCGGCCCATAGAACCTCAACCGGGATGAGGCTCGTCAATTTGGGTCCCAACCGAGGTGGTCCAAAACTGACACACAGGTACCCGACCAGTACGGCCCATGGGACCTCGACCGGGATGGGGCTCCTCAATTCAGGTCCCATCTGGGGCGGTCCAATATTGACACACATGTACCCGGCCAATACGGCCCATGGGACCTCGACCCGGATGGGGCTTCTTGGTCAGGTCCCATGCAAGGCAGTTTAAAATTGACACACACGTACCTGTCCAATACGGACCATGGAACCTCGACCCGAATGGGGCTCAACAGTTCAGGTCCCATCCAAGGCGGCCCATAATTGACACAAACGCACCCGACCAACCCGGCTGATGGGACCTCGACCGGGATGGGGCTCATCAGTTCAAGTCCCATCTGGGGCTGTCCAATATTGACACACATGTAGCCGACCCATACGGCCCATGGAACCTCGACCCGGATGGGGCTTCTTAGTTCTGGTCCCATGCAAGGCGGTCCAAAATTGACACACAGGAACCCGACCAATACGGCCCGAATGGGACTCATCAGTTCAGGTCCTATCCAAGGCGGCCCATAATTGACACAAACGCACCCGACCAACCCGACCCATGGGACCTCGACCGGGATGGGGCTCCTCAGTTCAGGTCCCATCTAGAGCGGTCAAATATTGACACACAGGTACCCGACCAATACGGCCCCATGGGACCTCGACCGGGATGGGGCTGGCCCATCTTTGTCACAATTTGGCGGCCAATACTTGACGGGGATGGGACGAGCCGCATCCCTGTCGAGGTCCAATGGACCATATGGGACGGGGCCCCATCCCCGTCCCATACTGTCCCATTTCTTAACCCCAGACGACACACACACACACACACACACACACACACACACACACATGAGGCCCACATCCACAAAGTAAGCAGGTGGAAACAAAATCTGACAGCTGTAGGGGAGAAGCCGCAAGCTACGTAGGTGGTCAAGAACTCTCAGTGCCGTCAGGCGCGTTAGAATTCAAGACCGTTGGGTTTCAAACATGGAGAGCAAACAAAAGCATTAGAAAAGCCGAAATAGATTCAGGGGAAAAGAAAGAGCGATTTTGGACTGAATTGGGACCCTCACAGAGTCCAGGCAATGGTGTGGCCCGTGGTGTCTACTCCTGCGACGAAGAAAATTGAGATCTGGGCCAGGTCAGCGATCGACATGGGCTTCGTGGAATCTTTGAAGTTAGGGATGCGAAGCAGATGTCCTGATATTGAATGCTGTGGCACTTCCTCCTTCCGCTCCTGCACTATGGTCTGTTCCCCACATTTGCAGCTGTTCCAACTGATTTCATCCGTGACAAACCTTTTTAAGACGCCAGCCAGTCCTAGCCAATCCTAGCCAGGTAGGGATGTCCCACACTCCCGCACATTCTGCACAAAGCAAGATTAGACACTTCCGCACGATCTGCTTCATGCGCCTACACGCACATTCTCCTCAGAACACTTTTATGCAGCCTCTCCTTCAAGTGATTAATGCACATTCGCCTTCAACTGCTCGCATGCACATTCTCCTTTAAAGGCTTGCATGCACATTACCCTTCAACTTCTTGCATGCACATTCTCCTTTAAAGGCTTGCATGCACATTCTCCTTCAAAGGCTTACATGCACAGTCTCCTTCCACTCGTTCCTGCAGTCAGAAGACAGTAGGGACAGTAGGACCATACAAGCAAAGTGTATATGTGGTACATGCACTCCCAGGTGCGGGCGCGCGCACGCACACACACACACACACACACACACACACACACACACACACACACACACACACACACACACACACACACACACACACACACACACACACACACACACACACACACACACACACACACACACACACACACACACACACACCCAGAGGTAGGTGCACCTCCATGCATGCTGTCTGGAGCACAAACAGAAATGCACAATGGCTTGCATGCGTACATGCATGTGCTCAAGCAAGCATGCACATGCATGCAAACAGGGCCTCTTGCTTCGAACAGAAGAAATTTCCTTCCAAGAGGGAAAGCAAACCCCGTGGGTAATATAGGCTGTGGGGGGCTGACCTCGTGAACCATGTCCAAGACAATGTTACGGAAGATCAAAATCTTTTTGTAGATAGCTTTGGCGTCCTGCTCACCGGGAACCCCCACAAAGGTAAGAAAACTGGGGAGCCTATATGACTACGCCCGAGGCCCACACATTCAAAATTCGAAAATATGAATTCAAACCAAACTAGGTCATGTGTTGGGAGCTAAAGCAATATGGCAATTAAACAAGTGGGTAATGTTTACAGACAAGTCAGTTCACTTATGGTTATGTCTTGTAAAGTGTATATATGCTGGCACTTGCATGCAAGTGTGCCGGCACCCCTCCCCCCCCCCTCTCTCTCTCCTCCCTCCCCCCCCCTCTCTCTCTCTCTCTCTCTCTCTCTCTCCCTCCCTCTTCTCTCTTTCCCTCTCTCTCTCACTCTCTCTCTCCCACTCTCTCTCTCTCTCTCCCTCCCTCTCTCTCTCTCTCTCTCTCTCTCTCTCTCTCTCTCTCTCTCTCTCTCTCTCTCTCTCTCTCTCTCTCTCTCTCTCTCTCTCTCTCTCTCTCTCACACACACACACACACAAACACACACACACTCTGCGCGCGCGCGCGCGCGCGCGTGTGTGTGTGTGTGTGTGTGTGTGTGTGTGTGTGTGTGTGTGTGTGTGTGTGTGTGTGTGTGTGCGTGTGTGTGTGTGTGCGTGTGTGTGTGCTTGTGCGCACAAGCGACGGAGAGGGAACCTTCTGCTGGAAGAAACACCCATGAACACTGGCTTGGGACGTGAAAGAGAGGTTATTGACTTTCAGTCGCCAAGGGACGACTCCCCACTAGCACTGCGTTGAAGCCAGGCATCTTCTGAAGCGAGCCATGCGATAAAGCAGCACCTGGGAGAAAAAGCGGGCCAGGGGTCTCATGGGGAAGGTCAGTCGCTGATGGGCTTCTCCCAGAGCTGCGGCACCAGCCACCACCCCACAGTAGGTTGTAATACCACAAATTAACAGGCCAACCCCCCCCCCCCCCCCCAAACACCCAAGCACCTACATGACATGCGCACACACACACACACACACACACACACACACACACACACACACACACACACACACACACACACACACACACACACACACACACACAGAGAGACACACACACCCACACACACACACACACACACACACACACACATACTCATGTAAGTTAAAGATCCCAGACAATCCCTGCCCCCCACGCTTGCACTGCTGCATACAAGCAACTTGTGGCAATCTGAACGCATCTGCAAGCGCAATGGCCTTCGCCTATGAACAGGGCAGCTACTTGCATCCAGACAGTCGAAGGGGTCAGCCGCCAAGTTTCCGGCGGTTCCGGAGAGGTCTCCGGTGGCTTCGAAGTGGTATCCAAAAACCGACGCGGCCGATGACGTCCATGGCCTGCCGCTGGGCGGCGCGGTCGAGGTCCACCTCGGTGCCCTGGCGGGCCTTGATGCTGTCCACCAGCTGCAGCGCGGAGGCCACCGTGGCCGGAAACTCCTTCCGCAGGTTCGCCGGATTAAACGCTGGCGCCGTCCCCTTCCTCAACTGCGGCTCCGTCCGCTATTATCACTGGGCCCCGGAGTGGTTTTGTTCCCACACATGCGGTGGTATCTAGAAATGATTTTAAGGGTGCATGACCTGGCGCACACGTTTGAGAAGAAGATTATGTAAAGATTGGTAACTACGCCTTGTGTCCCCACTACATACAACCAACGTCCAATCCAGCCAGCAGATCCAAGAGGCCCAGATTAACTGGCCTTGCTAACCATAGTCCCCAAGTAGTATGCTCACTCCCATGGGAGACCGGTATCTGATACATGTTTAGGCCTTCATGAGTTGGGAAGCTCAAATGCCGCAACACCCTTACAATTTTGAGACCTTGGAGGGGCATTTTCATCAACTACCAATGGTGGGCAACTTTCAGTTATAGCCATACCTGCAAATCTCTGCTAGAGTATGCAAGGCCCCACACAGTCACACACAGGCACGCTTACACAGACACACACACACACACACACACACACACACACACACACACACACACACACACACATACAATCACACACACACATACAATCACACGCACACGTACAATCACACTCGCGGGCGCACATGCACACACACGCACGTGTACAATCACACGCCCGCGCGCACACATGCACACACACACACACACACACACACACACACACACACACACACACACACAGATAGACACATGGACACACACGATGTATAATACCAATTCTTGCCCAACTGCAGGAGTGGGGAAGGGGAGAGTTTCCGTCTGTGTGCAAATCGCAACAGACGGCAAAAGTTCCATTGCATTTAAAGCTGTACACCTCTTTTGGAATGAGCAAGGGCCCTGTTTCCAAGAGGGCCCAAGGCAGGACCATTTGGTGGCAAACGTGTTTTCCACCAAATACAGTGAGACCACGGTCCTGTACAGTGAGACAACCATCCCAGGCAATGGAATTGCAGGCTTGGGGAATACTCCTTAATTTGCAGCGTACCATTTTCCAAGAGGGATCTCGGGAGGGAACGGCAACCAGATTATGCCTGGATGGGTCAGGATTGCCCTGCGCCAGTATTCACACATTTGTTCATCCCGTCAAACAGATTCTGCTTGCACCCCACTGAACGAAAGCCTCGACATCTCCATCCCCGCTGCCTTTGACCTCTTCGGCCACAGGAAAAGTTTATCTGCCAAAGGCTTGCTTGGACTTTGGATGCCATTACCAAAATGCAGCTTCGTTTCCCATTGGATTAAGTGCCTTGATTGAGGCATAATTTTGTTAACTCGCCAAGAATAGCAGTTGACACTTATCAGTAGTACATGTACAGTAGTAGTGCATGTACGTCATGTCCGCCAGCAATGGGCGTGTCAGGGTTTCACAGTTCACATGTGAATGCCAAGCCTGTACAATTTATGTATGTACCGACCAGTAGCAGTACATGACCTGGTCAGGAATGGACTAGCCTGATCGACACGCCATGGCGCCGAATGGCCTAAATTTAAAGGTTAAAGGTTGACCTGAGCGTTGACCTTTAAGGGTTGACCTGCTCGCTTCGTTTGAAAATTGTGTCCGTGACATCAGGTAATTGGATTTAACTGGAATCTGGTTGTGTGCCAGCGTTGTAACCATTCCGTCCTTCCAAAAAGCGTATTTTGGAGGGCTGCTCGTCTGTCGACAGACGTCACAAAAGACGTCCAGAATTCTGGACGTCTTTTGTGGTAACAAGCTCTCAAACGTTTTCTGTGGCAGTACAGGTATAGGAGCAAAGCTGGTTAACCAGAGTACTCTATTATAACCTTATCACGTAACTACGTGCCTTGTATATGCTAGTTCCAAGGTCACTGTTATGGCAATCAGCGGAAGAGTATTTGACTGAGGCAAACAGATCCGTTCATGAAGAAGAAGATAGCGACTGATTACAATGCGTGAAGTTTTCGTCTTAAATGCGACGCAGAGCAGCCAATTATAGAATGTACGCGTTCATCTAAGTATATATGAAAACCAGAGAGAACTGTACGGGATCTCCCCATGCACGCATATGCATATGAAGTACAAGGTAATGATTGTCTTTACAGTCACTGTGCAAGCGCAATTTGTAAGTGCCGTTAAACGTGGCATTAATGACAGTTCAATGATTTCAAATGACAGCAATGCATTACAATTATCTCATATTGACAATATATTGACAGCGCAAAAAATTCAGATCAAATGAGGTCCATATGGTCCATGCATGCATTTTTCCAGGGTTTAACTCGTGGTAATGTTTTCTTGTGTTCTTTGAATTACTTTGACTGCAGTGCTCAGCTATTTGCACATAGAAGGCATGTATATGCACCAGCAAGGGCAGAAACAAGCCACGACCACGACTGCTCCATAGCTGTATGCCAATGACACAAGCCAGAAGCTACCACACTTTCTCACGTGCGTTATGCATATGGCAAGCTCTGAAATTTATTACTTTTTCTTCGAGTTGGGGTTTGCAATGGCAACGTGTTGCTGTCAATAGGGCGGGTTTTAAAGTCGCTTGGCTAGACGGCGCAACTGTTTTAGACTGACACCCCAGTTTTCAATTGCATCCGGTACTCAATGGTCTACTCAAATCAGGGAAAAGGGTCCTACTATATTCAAATGCTTGGTTTGTTCGGGCTTATCAAACGTGGTCCCGTCTAGTGACCTGTCGAAAATTGCCGCGATGAGCTTAGGGTCACAAGTGAGTACCATCTGCATTTAGTACAGATCATAATTAGAATTTTCATATATTAGTACATTTCAAGTCATTGTTCCAGTCATTACTAGTTCAACATTGGAAATCCACGTGCAACGTGCAAGGCAATACTAGCTCAACAAGGAGGGGCAGGTTCCCTCTCCATTGACAGTTTTGAATGTCATCAAAACGTACCGGTTTATGCACCAGCCTACATGCTACCGTCTTTCCAAACTTTCTAAACATTTCTGTGAATGCCAGGTATGGGCGTCGAGACCCGAACAGTGCGGGCGTTGCGTGGCCAGCAAGGAAGGCACCCGGGGGACAAGGGAATTGGGCTTGCAAAGTTGAATGCATCTTATAGAGGTCAAAGCAGTATTGTAAAAACTTTCTCCCAAGCCATGCCCCTAGTATAATGACGGAGGTCACAGCGATGGCGGGCACGACCATGGTGTGCAAAAAAGGAAGACTACAGCTCTACACGATTTCTGAAGCGTTTTGTTTCGAAAAGAAGTTTAGCGGTATCAAATTTGTGGAGACATAGGTGGCCGCTCGAGAGCAACAGATCCCTCGACGATTTAAAAGCGATGACGCCAAGGTTACGGAATGGTATGGGGAACGTTGGCCAAGGCACGTGAGCGATACATGGGGCCCGTTGCGCAAAGCACATGAGCGATACATGCATTCGAGTCCCCGGACTTTCGAGACATAGATCTTCCTCAGCTTTCATTAATTCGACTTCGACCTACGAGTCTTTGACAAAGCCATGAATATCTTGTCTACTTTCATTAATTCTGGCGAGAAACGCCCACGTTCCGAAAGTCCGACTCCCGATGATCCTCTTGAGACCACCGTCCTCACTGCCTTGCAGAAGTTTTTGCCATCTCTTGTTGCGCAAATGAGCGAGAAAGTTGTGGATACTTTGAAGGCCACCATTGAGGTGACCGTTGCGGCTGCAGTGGAGCCGCTCAAAACCGAGATCGGACAATTGGCCAGCAGGGTAGGCACTATCGAGGAGCAGTTCACATTTTTGGGCTCCAATATTGATTCCATTCTTGATGCAAAGGTTGACAGCAAGGTCGCGACTCGCGTGGGTACTGTTGATGAGACAGTGAGGGCCACCTATGAGGCCATCGACAACAACGTGAATCACTGCCTCCTCTCCATTGAAACTCTGGAGAGAAAATTCCGCTCTCCACATGCAATCCTTTTCGGGGTTGCGGAGAGTTTGGGGGAGAAGCATCTTGCTGAAGTTAAGACCCTACTTGGCGCTCCTTCGATCTACGAAACTATTCGTCTGGGGAAGCATTCCCCCACTGCTCCACGCCCTCGCCCTGTGCTCATAAAATTTACTTCCGTTGCAGCAAAGCACGCGGCTTATAAAAAAGCCAAGGATCTCCGTCGCCAGTTCAGCGTCTCCATGGATGATGACCTTACCCCACAGCAGAAGGCCGCGCGTATGCGTCGCCAACCCGAAGTCCACACACTGCGGGGGGAGGGCTGGATCACTTTTTGGCGAGGAGACCAATTGTTCAAAGTGAAGGCGGGGGGAGCTCCTCTCAAGGTGCCAGTGGGTGCTCCTGCTGCTCCTGCTCATGCTGCTCCTACTGCCGCTCCTGCTCCCACCTCCTCTCCAGCTGCGGGCCTGACCCCCTCTACCTCCTCTGGGGCTGCGGGTCCATCTCCTATGTGTGCTTAGGGATCTGTTGGCCAAGTCCCTCTCTCTATTCTTACTTGGAATGTCCGTGCATTATCCGAGTCTAAATATGAGCTCCATGACTATGATCGTTTCTTTCCTGCGTTCGATGTAGTTCTGTTGCAAGAGACACAACAGAAATACATTGACCCCAACCTTTTCAGGGGCTATCAGCTTTTTTGTTCTCCACCCGAGGTTTCTCCTGAAAAGAAAGGCTATGGTTTGCTTATTGCAGTTAAGGTTAGTTCATTATATAGTGCTCAGCTGTGGGCACACACGTCCTCCTCACTCTGGGTATCTTTACGGTTCATGCATGGCACCCATCCCCCCGTCTACTTGGGCAATGTCTATATCCCCCCCTCTGGGTCTCCGTTACTTCAGCCTGTCCCTGTCGCCGCTCGTTACAATGAGCTCTATGGGGTTTTGTCATCCCTGGACGGTTGTGTCTTTGTGGGGGGTGACTTCAATGGACACATTGCATCTGTTTCCACATCTTCTTCGGCCGATTTAGGCCGCTTCTGTGGTCAAGATACTAGTGGCCGCCAACTTGTCAAATTGGCTGATCAGACTGCGTTAGTTATTTGTACAGGCTGTGTCTCAGGTGACTTGCATGCTCCTCCCACCTATAGGGCCACCGCCCGTACCTCTGCGACTAGGCCAGACCATATTTTGGTTTCCTCGTCTCTCCATGCCTGTATCCAGTCTGTTACGGTCGCCACTGAGTTGAAGGGTTCTGACCATTATAGTATCACCACCTCCTTTGCCTTACCCATGCGTTGTGCTGCTGTTTCTGACAGTTCGCATTTTGGGTTGCCCCTGCGACAAGTCCATTGGAAAGGGGGTTGTCGTGTAGATTATGTGCGTCACTTGGAGCTTGCTGCTCCCGCCTTGGGTCGTTGTGCTGACTTAGCGTTGGCTGGGCATGTGGAGCAAGCGCTACATACCTTATCCGGGGTTTTAGGCGATGCTGCTCACGCTGCAGACATGCGGCTGCATACTGTTCGGTTAGGTTCTCAGGCTAGGACTCGCCCCCATCAGCCGTTTTATGACCAGGAATGTGTTAGACTCAAGCGGGACTGGCGGCGGGCTGGTCGCCTCCACGGGTTTTCTGCCCCCTTGGTACGTGGACTCGAGCGGCACTACCACTCTTATGTGCGATCCCGTAAACGGGCGTGGCTCATGTCCCAGTTGGAAGAGTGTGTTGCTCTCTTTCATACTTGCCCTCGTCAGTTTTGGCGGACCTTCCGTGGCCATCCCCCTTCTTTGCCCTTGCCCTTACATGACCATGAGGTTTGGAACACTTTCATGTCTGAGTTCACTCGGGGGGATATTGACACCCCGGACGAACCCCTTATGCCCTTGTCGGAAGTGGCATATCCGACCACCCTCGTACCCGACGTATCGCTTAACCAACCCTTCACCTTACAGGAAATGGAGGATGCTCTTAGTGCCTTGCACACAGAGAGGAGTGTTGGGTTTCAGGGTTTTCCCTCTGAATTTCTTCGATTTGCCCAACGGCCCCCGGACCCCCAACTGGCCGACAGGACCCCCATATCCTGGCACCGATTCTGTTAACCATTGTCAATGCTATGTTTCAGGCGGGGACAATTCCCCCTCATTTCAATGTGTCCCGGGTGGTCCCCGTGTTCAAACCAGGGGCAAAGGACGCTCTGGATCCGGCGAATTACCGCCCTCTTGCTGTCCCTGAACCCTTCATGCGGCTGTACGCCACCCTGTTGAACACTAGGCTTATTCGGCACGTGGAATCCAAGGGGTTGCGCTGTCAGGCCCAAACGGGGTTCCGCCCGGGCTTCTCCACATTGCATCAGCTTTTTGCGATCCAACACTTCATTGACCTTGCTACCAAAGATCACCCCTTATTCTTATGCTCTTTAGATTTAAGTAAAGCCTATGATCGGGTTCCTCGCCCCCTTCTTTGGGAGGCCTTAACTCGGGTGGGGGTACCGGACCAATTCTTGGCTGCTGTTAAATCTTTATATGAAGATGCCCAAGTCACTTTATGTGTAGGGGGCACCTCTGGGGAGCTCCTGAAGCCTCAGGTCGGTATCCTCCAAGGGTCCCCTATAAGTCCTACTCTGTTTGGTCTTTATTCGGATGGTCTGATTCGTTATATTGAAGCTCGGTGTCAGGGTATGGGACCCGCCACCCGGGATGGTCGTTGTGTCCCTATTCAAGGTTATGCTGATGACTATACACTCCAGGCCAAGTCCCTGGAGGAGTTGCAGGCTCACCTTCTCCCCGCTGCTTCAGAGTGGTGCCAGTCCGCACGTATGCGGGTGCGTGTTCCTAAGTGCCATGCCATGGTCTTCCCCCCCTCGAAGGAGGCCCCCCCTCCCGTGCTGTATGAGGGTCAACCCCTGCCTCGGGTGACCCAGGCTCGTCATTTAGGTGTCATGCTTTCTACGGCTTCAGGCATTGGGGCCACCTTTGGCCATTTACGTGGCAAGATGTGGGGGGCCTGGTCTACTATTAGCACGCGTTATGGTAACCTCAAATGTGCCACCTCGATCGGTATTCTCTTGCGTCTCTTCTTAGCATGTGTGGTGCCTGCTTGCTCATATGGGTGTGAGGTTTGGGGTCTACGGGTGTTTTCCCCATCTTCCACTCGGCCCTCCGCTAAGGATTTAGAAAAGGATTTTCTTACTATGTTACGGATGATCCTTGGGGTTCGTCAAACGGTCCGCACCGATGTGCTCCTTGCTGAGGTTGGCGTTTGGCCCCTTCATCATATCTGGTTCAAGCGTGTGGTCACCTTTTGGAACTCTCTGGTGGATCTCCCACCCGACCACTTGTATGCACGTATTCATATAGACTCATGCTACTATGGCGTAACGCCTCGTTCCCCGTCCTGGGCGGGTTCTTTTATCGCTGCCCTTCGCCGCTTAGGTTACCCCTATGCGGCTGATTGTCAGCGCCCGCAGCCCGTTGATATGGATACCTTTTTAGCTCTCATTAGGCAGGCCAATACCCTCCCTGTGGCCTCTCTCCATGTCTCCCCTCGGTTGGCCCCTGCTGATCCCCAGCTATGTACTTATGTGCGGTGGTTTGCGCGCCCCACTAAGGCTCAGCGCTCCCGCCTCCTTTATCTGTCTCTTGATGTTGCCAAGGTCCGGCTCTTTCTCAGGTTTCGTCTTGGTGTTCATGGCCTCCCCATTGACATGGGCCGCAGACAACGTCTTCCGCGCCTTCAGCGCCTGTGTGATATGTGTGGCTCCTCTGTGGGTGATGAACACCACTTTGTCTTTCACTGTCCCGCTCTTACTGCGGTGCGGGACCGTTATCCCCACTTGTTTGTGGGTCCTTCTAGATCTCTTCGGCAGTTCATTTGGCACGCTGACTTGCGTGCGGTCGTCTCCTTTATCTCGGATGCATTCCAGGCTCGTGCTGATTTACGCCGGCTACGGTGACTTGGCCGCAGCCACGTCTGTGGCTGCCCCCCCCCCCCCTATCCCCCCTTCCTTCCCCTTTTCGTTTGCTCAGTTATGCCTTCGCTCTTCGCTTGGCCACTTCTTGTGGTCAGTTCTTCCTAGTTTTGGCTTGTGTGTGTGTTGTGGACATCTCATCATGCCCTCGTGGCTGGACAGATGTAACTTCTTCTTCTTTCTTTACAAGAGTGGAGTAAAAAAGACCAGCCCAATGTTCAGGGACCCAAACCCCCAATGTGTCAAGCTATGAGTCACACCCGGCGAGCGGCCAGCTGGCGACCCACAGCCGCCGCAATGATGAAACTGACCCGACGAATGACAAAATATCCCTCCACATCTTCTTGAGCAATGATGGCTTGGTTCAAAAGCCCCTGGAGCCTCTGCAACAAGGCCAGCGCATCAGCATGCAACCCTCCCAATGTTTCAAAAGCGAAGGCTTGGAAAGCCACAGGCGGCTGCTGACGCGACAACAAGACAGCATAGCGGGTCTGCTTGTCTTGGGCAGCGCGCGCGGCGGCCCCACCCGGCACGAAGTGCAGCAAGTTGGCAACTGTGAGTGGGGAAGAGCCAACGATGTCGATATAAAGGTCACGCCCCTCCTCCCACGCATGGAGGCGGAGGTCTGCGCGACGGCGCTCCTGGCCAGGGACAGGGGTGGGAAAGGCGGGTTCCCGGGTGACCCGCTGACGAGCTGAGGTAAGGACAGCGTCCAGGCCGTTACGAACGGAGTAATGTCGGCCGACAATGGCAACATCCCCCCCTGAGGTGCAGTGGACCGCGTGGTCGCCCCAGACATCCAACTCCCTCAAGCAGCACGGGCATTGGGAGCCAGGGTGGAAAATGGGGATCAAGAGCTGGTATTGAAGGCGGCAGCGGAACGACTCTGGGGGCATGGTTTGCTGCAAATGGGGAACTGGGAGAGCCAGCAGCCAATCAGACGCTCCCGGCTGTGTAAGAGATTGGAGCACAGCACGGTCGCGATCCGAGCGAGCAGGGTCATCAAGAACCTCCTGGTATGCGCGGTGAGACAAGGGTTTGGACAGCCGGGCTTGCACTTTGCTGCGGACAAAATCCGGATCCTCGAAGAGCGCCGCATCGAAATCAGGAACAAGGGCGCAGTAGTTAGCCTTGGCAGCGAGGGCAGCGGGGACAAGAGGGGCAGTGGATGTCCCCAGAAGGCGGTCCTGGAGGGGGGCTGTCTGCGTGACGGAGGCGAGATAGGCACAAGGCAGAAGGGAAGTGGCCTTAGTGACCCCTAGACCCCCCTGGGCAATAGGCAAGCCAGCCAAGGTTTGCTGCAAAGGGCCAAAACCACCACCACCAGCTGTGACAATGGATTGGAGGACCTGGGTTTGGAGCATATCAAAGGTCACCAAAGCTTGCGCAGCTGCAGCTGGCGGCATGGTCCGGGCTGTGAAAACCACCTTGCAGGTCCCAAGGCAACTGCGAAGCAAGAGAAGCTCGGCTTGGGGGTGGCGGAGAATCGGCAAACGCTGGAGCGAGGCTGCCACGGCATCAACGTGCGCCTGGGCTACGGAAGCCGCGTACTCGACTGACACGGTGACCGCTGCCCCCAACACTATCAAACCAGCACGAGTTTCATTGACGAAGCCCAGAGGGAACCCATCCAAATGCTGAGGGTTCGGGCGCGGCGACCACACACAGCACTTGTGAGGGTTGAGGCTCAAGCCATATGCGGGGGCCCGGTCAACAACCAACTGGACTGCCTGCTGCGCTGCGGGCACGGGACCAACAAACGTGCCGTCATCCAGATACCACCCTTGGTGTACGTCGGGACACTCCCGATGAAGGTCAAGGAGGAGTGGCTGGACAGTGAGCGCAAAAAGCAGCGGAGAGAGGGGGTCCCCTTGCTGGACCCCTGTTGTGGAGTCCACGACATGGGGCCCAACATACTGATGGGCCGCGCAGCCGTACGTCGTCGCCACATACTGCCAGATGCTGGGGCAATGGAGGGCGACTTCCCCAAGCATGCGGTTGCGGTCGACCGTATTGAAAGCATTTTGGAAGTCCAAGCTGACAACGACGAGGTCGGGGGAATCTTGCTGGTGTGCCACCAAGCGGTTGAGGGCATGGACGAGGCCTTCTGCACCCCCTCGGACTCCAACCCCAACTTGGTGTGGCTGCAAATACTCACTGACAGCGGGCAAGACGGCTGCAACAGCTATCTTGGAAACCAGACGGCGCAGGGTGAGCCCCACTGCAATGGGCCGGATACCCCCATTGGGCTTTAAGAGAGGGGTGATGGGAGCGCTGGCCCAATAAGATCGCAAGGGAGGGGGAACATCCCCAGCTAAGGCCCGATTGACCACGCCAAGGAGGCTGTCCAATAAGAGGTCTGAGCCACCTACAGAGAAGGCATGTTTTATATGTAATGGGGTCAAGCCGTCCCGCCCGCCAGCGGTACCAGGTGGGAAGGTTTTGAGGGCAGCCAAGACTTCCTCCACTTGGGCACGGTAAGGGGCCTGCGCAGGCGGGGCGCCAACGGGAAGCGGTCGGATAGGATGAAGCGCTGCCAATGCAGCACATGTGTCAGGCGTGGCTGGGGCGATGGTGGCAGGCTCCAACATCCGAACAGCCGCTGATAAATGGCCATCTGCAACCTTGCGCAAGACGCGAGCGGCAAGCGCCGCATCGTCTAATGGGCGGGGTGGGGCAGTGGCTGCAGGCGCGGTGGCCAAGAGTTCATCAATTAGGCCATCAATATCCCCATCCAACCATGCGCGGGCCCGACGGCGGACGTGCTGCGCAACTCCCTCACCCCGAGGCCTGCGACGAGCTGACAGGACGCACATCGGAAGGATCAACAGCTCAACCCAGGCAGCCTCGGAGCCGAGTCCGCAACAGCCTTGAGAGCGGACCGCAATGCTGCAGCCCAAGGTATCCATGCTGACCTAGGGACCCTGCGGTACGAATGGTGACCAAGGGTGAAAACGTGATGGACAAGGGCAGGGGTCAGGGGATGGCGGCGGACACGGGCCGGGGGAGCAGAGGGCGGAGGATCAGCAACGGCGGCGGATGCACGCGGTCGTCCTCGGGGTTGCGAATGGAGGCGGCCCTGGGGCTCTGAAGTATCCTGCGGCGGCGGTGCAGGGCGGGGAAGGCCAGGAAGAAGGTTAACATCAGGGGGAACCAGGCCATCCTCCAGATTCCACAAGCGCTGGCAGGTGTCTGGGTTGGTTGCGCACGAAAGAACTCCCAGGGAATGGGTTTTGAAGCAAGTGGTGCACAACCAGCTGGAGGTAGCTCGCAAGATGGCTTCAAGCTTCCTGTACTCTGCTGGGGATCTGAGTTGCGACACCCAGTCATCCCGCCCAGCATCGCCGAGCTTGTGGAACCGCTGCAAGTGACGTAGGAGCCCAGCACCCGTAGTGATCTTACGAGACTTGCATGATGCCTTCCAAGGGCAGGTGGGGTCAAAGAGAGGAACGCTGGCCATGGCATCACCAGCTGGGCAACCCAACCCCAAGACCGTTCTGGATGCTGGAAAGTGGTGAAGCCCCCAGTCCCTCTGAAAAACTGGCTGGGCTGAGGCGAAGCGGAGAAGAAAAGGGAAAACCAAGATGATGTGTGAAGAAACACAGGAGTAAGTGTTGTAAAACACTGGAATCTCCGTAAGTGCTGGATGCTGGGGAGGGGTGAAGCTGTGAGTCCCTGTGAACGACGGGCCGGCGGAGGCAAATCTGAGGGGCCAAAAAAGAAAAAGAAAAAACCAATACTGTGTGTTAAGAAACACAGGAAGTGGGGAAGAACACGGGAAATTCCGCAGATGCCAGACGCCAGAAAGTTACGAAGCTGCCAGTCCTGCGGAAAGACTGGCCGAGCTGGTGCAAATCTGAGGAAGAAAACAGGAAAACCAATACGATGTGGTATCAAACTGAGAATGAAGTGTTGAAAAACACTGGAAATTCCGCAAAGGCTGGACGCTGAAAGTGGCGAAGCTGCCAGCCCCGCTTAAAGACTGGCCAGGCGAAGGCAATCTTCTTCTTCCTTTACAAGAGTGGAGTAAAAAAGACCAGCCCAATGTTCAGGGACCCAAACCCCCAATGTGTCAAGCTATGAGTCACACCCGGCGAGCAGCCAGCTGGCGACCCACAGCCGCCGCAATGATGAAACTGACCCGACGAATGACAAAATATCCCTCCACATCTTCTTGAGCAATGATGGCTTGGTTCAAAAGCCCCTGGAGCCTCTGCAACAAGGCCAGCGCATCAGCATGCAACCCTCCCAATGTTTCAAAAGCGAAGGCTTGGAAAGCCACAGGCGGCTGCTGACGCGACAACAAGACAGCATAGCGGGTCTGCTTGTCTTGGGCAGCGCGCGCGGCGGCCCCACCCGGCACGAAGTGCAGCAAGTTGGCAACTGTGAGTGGGGAAGAGCCAACGATGTCGATATAAAGGTCACGCCCCTCCTCCCACGCATGGAGGCGGAGGTCTGCGCGACGGCGCTCCTGGCCAGGGACAGGGGTGGGAAAGGCGGGTTCCCGGGTGACCCGCTGACGAGCTGAGGTAAGGACAGCGTCCAGGCCGTTACGAACGGAGTAATGTCGGCCGACAATGGCAACATCCCCCCCTGAGGTGCAGTGGACCGCGTGGTCGCCCCAGACATCCAACTCCCTCAAGCAGCACGGGCATTGGGAGCCAGGGTGGAAAATGGGGATCAAGAGCTGGTATTGAAGGCGGCAGCGGAACGACTCTGGGGGCATGGTTTGCTGCAAATGGGGAACTGGGAGAGCCAGCAGCCAATCAGACGCTCCCGGCTGTGTAAGAGATTGGAGCACAGCACGGTCGCGATCCGAGCGAGCAGGGTCATCAAGAACCTCCTGGTATGCGTGGTGAGACAAGGGTTTGGACAGCCGGGCTTGCACTTTGCTGCGGACAAAATCCGGATCCTCGAAGAGCGCCGCATCGAAATCAGGAACAAGGGCGCAGTAGTCAGCCTTGGCAGCTAGGGCAGCGGGGACAAGAGGGGCAGTGGATGTCCCCAGAAGGCGGTCCTGGAGGGGGGCTGTCTGCGTGACGGAGGCGAGATAGGCACAAGGCAGAAGGGAAGTGGCCTTAGTGACCCCTAGACCCCCCTGGGCAATAGGCAAGCCAGCCAAGGTTTGCTGCAAAGGGCCAAAACCACCACCACCAGCTGTGACAATCTTCTTCTTCTTCTTCTTCTTCCCCTGCGATTCGACGCGTCCCAGAGTTCAGGGTTCAATTCGCAGATCAGGTCGCCGTACTGTACGCTGGTCCGCGTGCTAAAATAGTATGCATTGCGTATCACTACTTGTAATGCCAAATCCCCAGATCATCATGCACAAAGGCATTTCCGCGCATTGCGCCGGTGTCATCATCCCTAGTACTACAGGTGTTTGAAAATTAGCCGGAGGCGCTGTTGTAATCCTCCGGATCGTTGTGGTTGAGAACATAACAGCAGCGAAGGTCGATCGACAGCACATAAGTGTGGCAGGGAGCTTAATTTAATCCACAAGCCTATGCACAAGGATAAAATCCTTCACCTTGCGAAAGGCTTCAGGGGTAGAGCAAAGAACTGCATCCGGGTTGCAAGAGAAAGAGTTGAGAAAGCATTGCAGTATGCCTACAGAGATAGGAAAGTCAAGAAGCGGGATATGCGCAGCCTGTGGATCCAGCGGACCAACGCAGCTGCACGGCAATTCGGGGTGCGTGGCTCAAGTTCCAGTTTGCTAGAAAATTTTGCGAATCAGAGTTGCTTCACACCTCTTACGACTTAGACTGAGGCTCTTGTGCAGATGCCATATTCCACGTTCATGCACGGGCTCAAGGAACAGAATATCCAGTTGAATCGCAAGACGCTGGCAGAACTGGCTGTGGAGGAGCCTTACTCTTTTCAAACTCTGGTGAATCAAGTCAAGGCAATGAGGAATACTGCGTGAACAGCAACCGCAGCCCAGCAAGGCTCAGCTGAGACGAGCAATGGCAATTCCAGTGCCTAACGCTTGAAGGCAAAGCTCCTCTAGCCTGTTTAGCTGTATGGCGCTGAGAAGGCTTGATAACAAGTTGATCTCCTATGTCAACTGACTTCGGCATTCTAGTTATTAAGCTATGCTGCATGTGTTGAAAGAATCCTCAAGTTTGCATGTTTCTTTGCAGTCAGCAGAGGAACTGACACAAGAAACACTCATTGTACAGTTGCCATGTGCCCAGGAATGTGTATTTAGATTTAACTGCTGCCGAAGAAACACTCATCGTACAGTTGCCATGTGCGCAGGAGTATCTGAAAGCTCTGTAAATTCTTGTTGGAAGAGCATTGCCTTTCAATGAGGCTTGTGCTGTGAGTTACAATTGTGGTGACACCATGTGTTTTGGGATGTGCTGTCTGTCTGGAGCCCCTACATCCGAGTTTGGGTGCCCTACAATGCGGTAAGTCACTGTATGGCAACTGTCTCGTTGCACGAGTGTTTGAGCCGATGACTTCCTCTCCAACTGATGTTAGCCGTGCAGAACAGGTACGTGGACTTGTTTTGACCTGCCCATGGGGCCAGTAAGGGCTCCTTCACCTGTGGCTCCAATTCTTGTATTGACCTGTCCATGGGACCAGTAAGGGCTCTTTCACCTGTGGCTCCAATTCTTGCAAAGTCTTAAAAAGCTTCAAATGTACTGGGCGCAAATAGCGTACACACACAAGCGCACAGGTGTGTGTGTGTGTGTGCGGGCGTGCGTGTGCGTGTGTGTGTGCGTGCACAGAGAAGGGGGGGGGTGGTTACAATGACGGAACCCAACTACATCCGCACTACCGAGTGGGCAGCGGGGCACTACAGATGACACCGCAAGCATGGTTTCATTCAAGGTTCTCAGACAACCAAGGGTATCTAAAACAACCTCTAGGACATGTGGCAGGAAGTCCCGAACTGGCCAAGGTAGGTTGGCGGCAAACTTGTCCGTGGGGAAGCGACAAACCAATATGCTTGAGGAGATATGCCACATGCCACCCCGGGGGCCGGGGGGGGGGGGGGAGAGAGAGAGAGAGAGAGAGAGAGAGAGAGAGAGAGAGAGAGAGAGAGAGAGAGAGAGAGAGAGAGAGAGAGAGAGGGGGGGGGGGAGAGAGCAGCGCTTTCAACAGATGGGTCTGTGCGTGCGGCCCCACCTGTTCTTTTGTACCTTGCTTCCAGCAACAAACCACATTTTCAGAAAGCCAGTACAATCAATCAGCATGCCCGGAACAAATGCTTCTTTCAAGGGTTCTCCTTCCGTTCATTTTAGAATAAAGAATGAA